>JAHWFP010146465.1:59030-85742 GCA_023313725.1 Lithobius niger
CATCATCATCATCTGTGCAGGAACAGGAAATTGGACCAGACGGAGTAAGCGATCAACGATGCGATCATGGTGGAAGAAAGACGCGACGCTCAAACGTAGAATGAAATTGGCTGCTATTAATTAAAAGTTGATTTGAAATTACGACATCAACAATTAAAACAACTAAAATCTTGAAGCGAGCTACAAGTTTTTATGAATTATTACAAGATGTGCGTGCGAAAAGTAGGAAAATTAACTGGGTTTTCACATGATTTTTATCACTGTTGCTGCCGAGTTCGGTAGGTGAATGCTTAGGCTTATAGCGAGACGGGCATATTTTTTGTTTTAACGTGCAAAAAAAAATCTCGCGTAAAACCCGCAGACCCGATTTTTTTTATTTATTTATTTTTTTTCATTTTGCGTATTTTATGTAGGCTCTTATAAATGGGGAAGAATAATATAACGTGCCAAGATTTCATATGGGGGGGGGGGGGGGCTTCTAACTGGGTAAATACGGTATTTCTGATCGCATGTCCTAAATATCGAAAGCTACGAATGTGTCGAGCATTCTTTGTGCAAACACTTCAGTTGAAGTGTTGATCGACTGAAATTAATATCTGTAGTCCCTATCGGCCGGTATTTGCTGGTAATAGTGGTATTTTCCAAATATCAGTATTAAATCTGTATCGGTATTTTACTTCCGATAGGGGCATCGTTCCTGCACACTAGCTTCTCATCCTAACTAATCAATAGTGAGGAGAGAAATCTTCCCTGAACAGTACAGCTTGCATCCCATGATGTCATCCCACAACTGCTCGCCATAAGGGACCAGCAATATACTGCCACGTTTTTTTCCCACAATGGATATTTATTGCTATGTAGTTCATAGGCAGCTTTTAATAAACTTGAGTTGTTTATTGTTTCACATTGTTGGAAAATATGAAGGACCAATAAGTCATATTCTGTTATCATGGGTTTTTTTTTAATTGGTCTCGGTTTACTCTCTTGGCTCGGAATGAACAACGGTGTCGATATCTGACCAATATTTTTCTGTGTCACTTACTCCCTACTTTAGTTGTGCTTGATTTACTTTAAAATAATGAACACTCAGTAAGAGCAACATTGGTCGAAATTTGACTGGTACAGATTGTTGGTTCTTAAGATTGTATCGGTGAAGCGTTTAACAAAATCAGCATCAGGTATTAGTTTGGTAGGATTGTTCGGTGTCAATGTGTTATTTTTCCTGGAAGCCACGTCAAACATACGCTCTTTGGAAAAGAAATGTACGGTATGCTAGTCAGTTTTTGACTGATTGGCTTGTTACTGGTTCGGCACATCAAATTAATATATTTGTAATAGAAAAGGATAGTGTTTGAACTGGAATCTGGTGGCTTGCAGACTGGGTCTACACTGTATATGCCTTTTTAGCCAGTGCTACTTTATCAACCCTGCAGCTTACTGCCCCTTTTGCCTTGCAATAATCACCCGCTAGCTGCAGCGTTCACCAGTTGCGGGCAACCGGCAAGCAGTTGTTCGTGGACATATTATCTCATTTTCCCATCCTTGTATGCATGTCTCAATGTCGTGGTATCTTCCGCCCTCGGCTGCCTGGGCCAGAGATAATACGTCGTTAAATTGTCTCATTTTTGAATTCGGATAGAGTGGCATCTTTTAGCAAGATTGTTGTTTCTCTTTTTGTATAGCTCCTGGGTAGAAAATACCATGTTTTAATGTTTAGGTAACAATGTAAAAATGCTATACGCCTTTCAAGCCGTGCATTGGGTCGGCAGCCCCAACCCCATACCTTGTTGCCTCTCTTTCTCCCTAGCATCCCCTTAGCATTTTCTCTGCTGTCCGTCAGCTACAGCATTCACCTGCTGCCTTTGACTCTTAGCATTCTCCTGTGGGCGTATTGTTGCAAAAATATCATTGTCATAACACTTGATATTAATAATTAATATTGATTGCATTGCTTTCATGTGTTATTTTTTTTCTCATATAGCATATGCCGGACAAACTCCTCCAGAAGAAAAAGAAACATTATCTGATCTTAAAAACCATGTTAATTCTCCGAAGCTTCCGACATTCACAATAAGTGACACATCTGAAATTCCTGAAAAGGATATCTGTCTAAACCTAGATAACACTGAGGGTAATCATGTGGTGAAAGATCCCGATCCCGTAACTCCTGTACCTGCGACTCTTCCAGACGCTCCAGTCAACTCAAGTGTTGTTGGTGACCAACCGACACCAAAACCCCCATCAGTTCCAGCAGAGGGCGATGTTTCGGAACTTACGGAAGTAGCACAACAAATTTTGAATCAATACAAAAAGGACAAGTTTAGTCGTAGCGACACCATGACAACAGTCTCCTTGACGTCGGATGAGGATAGTCCGACTTCACCTATCAAAGAGATCAAGGGCATTCCTCAAAGTGTTGTTGAGAAGGATTCTGACTATGTGGCCGAATTTATTGAAAAGTATGGCCTAATGACAGACGAAGTTCTTAATGCACCCATCGAAGAAGAAGGAACCGATAACGAAGAGAATGTCATATTCGAGCGGACGATGGATTTGTCGCTAGGACTGGGAACAAAGCTGTCCAATGTGACTAGCAAAGTTATGAGTGGCATTACTAGTTTTCTGACGTCTCCTTCCGCTAGTTCTGCTGTTAGATCACCAAGCTCTGAGAAGGTAGACGAAGCAAAGCAATTCCCCAACCAATCTCCCAATGCGCCGCCACGCAATATGGACCCTCCTCGTAGCTTGCGACCCCTCGCAGATGAGTTTAAAAAATTTCGTGTGAGCAAGGATCCATACTTGTCCCCCTACTTGGCGTCGGATGAAGTTATGAAACAGATGCCACCCGTCACTCTATTGGTAAGTCTAGATGTAGTCTATTCTTAGTAACAGAAGTAGTCTTTTCTTGGTAAAGTCAGCATCGTTGAAAACACACCTCAAGGGAAATAAAAAGATTCGTTGCCATAGAAAGTGTATCTGAAAACAAACTATGAAAAAAAATAGCAAAACCCTTAAAGGACTGCATTTAGGCTTAATTTATTTTTGCCCAGGACTGTCAAAGTTAAGCAAAAATTAGGGGGCTTAAAAAAAAATGGTTAACTTTTCACACACTTGAAATGTGAAAGTAAAGAATGAAATGAACCCGTTATTTTTCCACTAAATGAACTAGACGTCATGTGCCGTGTTTGGGTTGCAAAATGTTCGATCTGACCAATACGAGCTAGTTGTTTGTATAAAACGATTTTGACACCAAGGGCACACTCCTCCAGAAGGGTTAACTCCAGAAGGGTTAAATCTGCAAGAATGTTTGTTGAATATAGTTTGTTAAGAGTTCTTTATAACTGATGTTGACTGTTTGGCAAACATTATTGTAGCTTGGATTAACGTTCAGACGTTCTTTACTAGTAATGAAGGTTTTGTCGAGAGCTAAGTCAGCGGCTTGATGACAGGGTTTTTCTGTGTTTACTCTATGTAGTTCAATATCCTTACTTCAATTTCTTCATTTGTTATTCTAAAAGTGTCGTGGCGCTTACTTTATTTATTTGAAATTGTGCGTATACTGTCCTACGAAGATCATTTGTCATTGGAAACCAAGTTCTAGATTCTTAATTCCTCTTAAGTGCATAATTTTTATGTACCTTTCTTTTCAAATGCTCTAAATTCTACCACTTTTACCACTTGTCTGGTGCCTCATAGTCATATCCTAGATATTAGGATTATGTGTTCTTGAGCTAGCTATTATCTTTGTGTTTTGAGAAATTTAGGCGTATTTCGGGTTGGCTGAACGAGCGTTGTCGGTTACTCGACTGAATTTGAATTTTGTGTGTCTTTTGGTGCATGAAATTCATGAGTTCGAAGATAAAATTCGTACATCAAATATTTTGGGGCAGGTCAAATTCTAGGCAGAGTACTGGGCAGAAATCACATAAGTGGATAGCATAGCACTTTTGTGGCTCGCTGGGAAAATATCGTATAAATGCAGCACTGGGTTGAAATCTGTCTGGTTTTAATAACTATTCTCTTTCCACAGGCACTGCAGCTTGATCCCACTCTAGATGACTCAATAATGTTCTGCAAACGGCTTCGGTCACTGGGTAAGAAGGCGGACATCACCATCTTAGACAAGCTCCCTCACGGCTTCCTCAATTTCTCTCTCATCAGTCGTGATGCCCATGAAGGCTCTAAAGTGTGTGTTGAAGAACTTCGTAAGTTACTTGCTCTCGAGGATGAAATAGACGTTGAAATTACAAGTGCACTGAAGTGATTAGTGTCTCGATGGTTTGATAATATTGTTAAGTTAAAAATCATTCCTGCAGCAATAAAAATACTCAGTACTATACCACGATGAATCTGTAAAGCATTAGGATAAGGCCCGAAAAAAATTGTTGCTTGTCAAGCCCCTTGCTGGTGACCTAAAACCCTCCTAGTCGAACATTTTTATTGCATCTTTGAAACGAACGTGTTATTGTTTGACATCTCAAGCATTTCAGAGCAAAATATGGCGTAACTTGAAAACTACCTCAAGATCAGAATAAATTTGAAAGCATTGTTTGTTTGGTAAGGTTTAGTCTTATGTTTTGTAATTGGAAAAAAAAGTATTGAGTAGGGATATGTGAAAATTAAACCATTTAGATGAATATCTTATTCTTGAGGCAAAAAGGCCTCAAAACACATGAATGAGTACAGTAGAATGTATATTATTCGAAACCTCATTACCAGCATACCTTAGTTGTCCGTATTACTTTTCCAGGGAAAGAAACTGTTTTCAAGGAACTGTTCAACAAGAATCATGCTATATTTCTTTTTCTAGGTTAAAACACAGTTCCAAACACAAATCCTATTCAGTTAAAAAGTTGTTTTCATTTTATATTGAGGTCAGATGTGATTATCCGACTATCGCTTCCAGAACACTCATGTTACGCCCAATTAATCCAAAAATGACTGATAAACAAATTTTCTTACCATCACCAAAGCAGAACTTTTACCTTTTTAATTAAAATCTTTTAACTATCACTTATAAGATTCTGTGACCCAATAGTTTGCAACATAAAATTTATAATAATTGGTACATTTTAGTAATTCAAAACTGTAAACAAAAGCAGTTATCATTTATACTTTAGACAAAGACAAGTAGCAACAAGTCAGTTCAATGGTGAGCAATTGCCAGCTAATTACCCAGTTTTCACCAACTGCTGATTTTTCCAGTGAGTCTCATATTGGTACAAAATCTGCTCGATACAGTGGTAATAAGGATTTTGCATACCTTAAATGCAAATTTACATGACAAAACTAGATGTTACCAGCAAACTAGACACAGTGCATATTATAAATTTGAATGTTTCGCATTGTGCATAGATTGTGTTAGGCCATTTCAAAAAATAAATCTTTTGCTCAGGCACTGCCTCATTGCCTAAAAGTCCCAAAACGAACCCTTTTTTTTTTCATCTTTGCTTGTAGCAAAATCAAAATTTAAAATTGTTTTAAAACATCTGTGTTATGTCCAAAGGAGCATAATACAGGGCAAGACTTAATGTAGTTTCAGTTTCTGACAACATTCTTGCATTTCATTACGTATGCTAAATCTTCAGCAAATATGAAGGAGATTAAAAAAATAAACTGCCCACCCGCATGAAAAAATAAAAAAATGTTTGCCAGAAAAACAACTTGTTTAAATGGCCCTATGCATATTTGTAGTGTTCATTAGCAAATATTTCTGATACTGCAAGCTACACTGGCTTAGTTGCCCGACTTATTTAAGTATGCCTTACTTTTTGGGATGGCAGTTGTGAAATATCCTTAGCTTAAAATAAGAAGTTTAATTTCCACTTTAAAATAATTTTTGACAATAGCATATAGACCTTATATTTTGATAACTATATTTTTATACTTAAAAACTGCTTAGCATAAAATGATTAAGCTATGTGGTTTTGCTCTGAAAATTAATTCTAACCGTAAATCTGAGGCCATAAGGTTGATGTGCGGGCACCTAAGCTCTGGTGAGGCACAAATCTCGTAAGCTAAATATGTTATTCTTTTTTGACGGTATTAAATAATTTACTTTTCGTTAATATTTTCAGTTACCGTATTGGCCTGATTATAGGGCAGTGTTTTTGTTTCGAATTTCGTTTTTTTTAGGGCTATTTTTTCGTGCTAATAAGAAGTTGGTTGTTCAGATATTTTTAGAATCATTTGGCAAAAATTAAAGTATAACCAACAATTGTTATGGAGTGCATAATTAAAAAAAAAAAACCCTTTATGAAAAAAAGCTCACGTACCACGGACTTTCACTGTGTTGATGAGCCACATTTCGTAGAATTTCCACAGTTCACTGAAATTTCTCATGAACCTCTTTCGTGCGTTTGGGCATTTTCTGCACACCTTTGCTAGGGTACTACCTGTTGGTAATAGTGGCGCTGCCAGAGTCATAGGTGAAGGTCATGCGCCATATAAATGTGACCATTCCATTTTTGTTGAATTTCTTTGCCTGGCTTTATTATCAAGTTGACCTGCAATCAGGCCATATCGGTATCGTCGAGCGTAGTCACACTTTAAACTGCTACATTGCCAAACTGTTGATCAATTACTTAAAAAAAAAGGATGTAATCTCCTTCCAAGTGTGGTTAGTACCATTTTGCAAACATTTTAATAGCTAGCAATAGTTGATTGTGGGGTTTGTTTCGTTTATAGAGAAGCGTTTCCATTGGATGTGTGTTTTAAGTAGGTAGACAAAACCACATAATGTTAAATAATATTCTGGGTAAAGACGGGGGTGTATGAGCATCAGAACTTCGTGTCGAGTAGAGCCAAGTTTGCCGAAATTGTATGAAGGTTCGAGTCTTGTAAGCAATAATTTTGAGTTACAGCAATAAATTTGAATGTTTTGTAGTAAATCTAGTCTTACTCGGGCGATAATATGATTAATAGGAACTAAATAAAGTGATAGGCTTGATTGATTCTTGTTTTATGAAAAATCTGTATTAAAAGTGTAACACCTTTACAAATTCTAAAAAAGAAAAAAGCTTGGATGGAAGGTGCCATTTTGATGCCTAGCGTAAATTAATACACACTGCATATGTCACAGTAGCCTAATGGTTTTAAAGTTTTCATGCGAGCTCAAACTCGACTCTGTTCTTCTACTATAACTTCGTGAAAGGTTATTTAGTTGTAGCCTTGTTCCGTAATTAATTACGACATTGTTTGCATTATTTAATGTCCAGGCTAATGGGGTTGGGGGGTCACGACGTAAAAATGTGATGGGCAAACGGTGTCGCCATCTAGGAAAATGGATTAGTCAGTTGCCGGCAAATGTAACCTGCAGGAGGATTTACCACGAAACATGCCGTCTCCACCCATCCTTTTTATTCTTTCTAACTATTTATTGGTGATTACTCAGCTGTGTATTCGAAACAAACTTTCCTTTCATCCCGTCGTCTTATTGTTCATGAGCAGCTAAAGTGAAAGGTAACTTACATAGGCCATGGTCATTTGATAGCTTGAATAAAGTTACAGGCTCAGTCAGTCTGAATGTGTAGGCTCTTTCATATATTTTTGTGTGGTAAAATTGACAAAGTTTTCAGTAAAGGTTTTACTGCATCAAAAAATAATTACTATTGTGTAAAAATGATAGGGTTTGAAACGGATTACAGAAACCAAACGGTGGTGTAGTGGTGAGTCTGTATGTCCTACGTGTCCTTAAAACTACATGTCATGATTTTCAAACCAGAAACTAAATAAAATGTGTCATTTCTCACCTTGCATCCTAGTGAAAGTAAAGTATCAACTGACCTTATTTGCACTTTGCGTGTCATATGATGGAGTGCAGTTTTCTCTTGATTAGCTGGCAGAAAGTGCTGGTTACACGTAGTGTTTAGTTATTTATTTATTTATTATACCTTCGTGATGATAACACTGAGGAATTCCCCCACCCTGTGTAAGGAACTGAAACCATGCAAATCCCAGCATATCTGTAAATCCACCATCACGTCGTGCTATTTTAAGAATTGTGCCAAAAAACCTCTTGTAGGAAAATGGCACCACTAGTTGAGCATACCTAGTTGGACAACTGGATAGATTACTTGGGTGACTTGAGGTTCGTACAACCCTTCTATATTGACACATTACGGGCAGAAATTTTAGTTTGTAGGTCGTGTCTGGAGGATGCCACCAGCTTCTAAATGCAGAAATTCTGAATTTAAATTTGAAGTTGTAAATTTGCCACTTGCTGATTGCCTTTTAAGTTCAGCAGCCTTCCAGTCAGATGAGAATTCAGTCCGACTGGACAGGTATACAAAAACTCCGGTGGCTCCAACTAGTAGTATGCAAATATACTGTTTAACCTACTCCCTAAGGATAGTCGCGAATTACGAGAGACAGTAACTCCCCCAAACAATCTAGCCGCACATGTTATAACTACGAGTTGCTGATTTATCATAAAAACAAAATATTTTTGGCCAAAGTACTTAGACAAGTGAAGATTGCTTTTACTTAAAAATTAAATTTAGTGCGGTTTTTTTTTTGTTCAATTGTGTAACAGCTTGGATTTTTGGAGTTTTCAAACTCTGCTGAAAGTACCTGTTTGTTAGTTTGATTAATAAATGCAAAAGCATTTGTTACTCTGGGTCGTATTTCTACAACGAAATTAGTTTGATTTTGTGCCCAATGCTGTTTATGAGACAGTCTATTAAACAGAGTATTATAGCAGGATGAAAATCTGTAACATTACTTTATCGTAACATTTGCCAAATTTTTCAGTGTCTGTGATGCATTTTTTTTTATTAGGCCTAGTTATTTTATGTAAATAGCACTTTTGATGTTTCTTTTAACCATGTTTTATTCTGTTCGCTTCCAACCTAGTACTATGCGAGGCGCGAAGTCTTTTTAAATAAACTACTTTGTAGTGGGTCACTACAGTTGTTTTCTAAACTTTTTTTGTAGCACAATATATTTTTTCGTGATACAGATTTCTTTTTTTTTTTATCTACTTAGCAAATGTTTCCAAAATTTGTTTCATCATTGTAAAGCTATTAGCAAAAATAATAGCCGCCTTACAAAAAAAAATTATGTACAGTGCAATAAAACAGTTAGTGTAGATTGTCTTTTGATCATATCGCGTGTACACACCTTTCCTGGTAGCCCAGGAGTAGGATCCTGTTGCTATTGTAACTTGTTTAAAATATTTATTACTGTGTGAATATGGTTTTCAGTGAAGCTGTATAAAAAAAAATTAAGTGTAATAAAATGTGTCAGTAACAGTAAGTTTGTGAGTGTTATGTGAGGCTTAGTTTGTTATTCATCTTGAGCTGAAAATGAGGTGGTGGTTTGGAGGTGTGTGACCTCCCCCCCCCCCCCCCTCCGCCCCCCCCCACCCCCCAAAAACGCCCCAAAAAAAAAAAAAATACTAGTTTCAGGCTCCCACAAATTATTTTGTCTAGTAGTGTATTTTCTCTAGTAGTGATTTCTTTTTCCCTTCGGGGTGAATTTGAAGAATAGTTTCCTTATTTGAAACCTCCAATCGAACAGAGGGTTTCGTATTCTTGAGGTGATGTCCTCTCGTCTTGCTTCCACTGCACCGCTTGAAAAATGTTTCTCTGTCAAACAATGTAAAAGTTTTAACTAAGGAACCACTAATGCCCCTTTTGACCCAGGTAGTCAATCCGTAAACACGGCAGCGCTCGGGTAGCTTGGGCTCCCATGTTTGGTGAGCCTTTTGGTTGCTCTTCTCTGTAAGTTGCTCTTTCAAGCAGCTCTTTTTGTAGCCACGGCAACCAGCACAAGTTTGCATATTCACATTCCTCCGAATAATTCCCTTGCAGATTGTTATAGATCAGCAGCATCTTTGTTAAAGGCTTGTGGTCGCTTTCGGGTAGTAGAACAGAGAGAATGTCTGACATCTGTGCTAATGTTCATGGGCTTCAACTCGCTATCAGAGTTGAGGGTGAAGTGCTAGGAAAGTTAGCCATGCGAGTTTATGGTGGTCGTTTGGTAATGATAAATTGAACATTGACTTAGATTAATGCAGTGTGCAAAGATTAATGTAGTGTGAAAATCTGAACACCTGGCACTAGTTTATCATCTACATTCCTAAACAGAATAGTACCAAACAAATATACACCAATCGCTGTAAATAATTAAGGCACTCATGTATTGACGGTTTGTCGCATGCAGCATGATTGGTTCCGAGGCTTCGCATCGGCACGTCAGTTGGAGCTGGCAGGAGAGACTCCCGTCCTTTGGTCATTGGTCCCGGTGCATTGGTGCGTTTCCGGTACTACTACTGCCTGCAACGACACCTGGCTACACTTGGCTGCAATACTCCGTCCTCCCTTTTCCTGCAAGAACCATAAATTTTATTCCTTGGCTTTTAATAATGTCTGTTTTAAACCTGGTGTATTTAACTTCCCGTTGTAACAATACACTTGTATGCTCATGCCTATTGTTACCTGTTCTTAACGACCAACTTGGAGGTAGTAACTAAGTGAAGCCTTTTCTGGCATTCCAACCATCAGCCCCCAATCACTACTGATGTAAACAATTTTCGGCCTACTTATTTAGGGATCAATTTGTCACCGAACTCGTCACCAACCTTGTAAGCTGTACCGATTGGCGGGCGAGCGAATCACCATCACATTATATTAACCTGGACCAAAATAGCAGAAAGGTAGTTCTTGACTCTGTCTCATCCTTAACTTAAGTTAGTCCGATGTGTCAACCAGCATAGTAACGGTTGCTGGAATTGGTCGGAAGGATAGGTGGCCCTGTTTCACTTGTGATTGACGCAGTCCAAAAGCTCAATATCTGTACTAAATCCAAGTGCCAAGGCACCCCCCCCCCCCTTCCACGAAGGGCTGTCCTTGTCATGAGAAGGGAGGGTCCAGATATTCCACGCAACAACCAGGAATCAGCTTCAGTCAGTAAGTTGGTATACGGTGAGGAAAATTTCACCTAACATCAAGCCATATCTACAGATGCAGCTCACTGGGAGGTCGTTGGTTGGTGGCTGCCTGCAACAACACGCAGAAGCTTGGAGTGAGATTATGGACCACCCTTGGCTCTTGTCCATAATGTCACTTGGCTACCAACCGATGTTCCTCCATCACCCGAAACTTGTCAAGTCTCCACCATGGAACTTTGTCACACCTCCGATGCGAGATCAGCTCCTCGTACTGAAGAACGCTGCCGAGATTTGCCCGACTGGTCTCAGCCTGGTTTTTACTGCCCCATATTTCTGGTTCCGAAAAAGACGAATGGTTCGTTTGATTTTAAATTTGAAGTCCTTAACAGATTCATCAGCAACACAAGTTTCAAGATACAAACCCTCAATTCTATTCGCAATTCAGTCCAACAAGGAAAATGTACGCTATCCATCAACCTGGAGGACGCGTATCGCCACATCCCGCTCCATCCGAATGTGTACCATCTCGTACATGTCATCCTCAATGAGAATGTATACAAATGCAAGACCCTTTCCCTTTGGCCTTACAACGGCTCCAAGGATCTTCACATCGATCACCAAGCTTATTTTTATGACTTTATTTCGGAGGCATCAGGACACGTCTATTTAGATGCTTGGCTTTCAGAGGCTCTAGGCAGGCTTTTTCGGGTTGATTCTGAAGCCCAGCTTGAACAGGAGGTCCACTGTGGCCTGAGATCTACGAGGACCTTCTGAAGAAAAAAAGACTTTAGAAAGATCCTCTCAGATCTCCAGGCAACAGTTGATCTCTTGTTCATGCTGGGCTTCGGAATCAACCTGAAGAAGCCCTCCTAGAGCCCAAAAATGCTTCGTTTTCCTCGGCGCTGTTTTCGACCCGAAGGCTTTCACCGTTTGCTCGGGAGAGCATTCTCTCCATCAAATAAGGAGTCCTCAATCAACTTGACCACCAGAACTTTTCGATGAGATCCATCTGCAATGTCATCGGTCTCCTGAATGCTGCAATGGACCTCGTCCTGTATGGCAGATGGAGAGTACGCCCCCTGCACTGATCCAGTTAGGCTCACTGGACTCCAGGACCTAACCCATCAAGACAGGATTTGGATGTCCCCCAAGTTTGCCAACATTAGATGCCCTCTGTGGTGGTGAGATCTCTGAACACTGTTTCTGGAGTCCAATCAAAGAGGAGAAACCATCAGAGATTCTCATCATGGATGTATCAAACGCTGGATGGGGTGCCCACACCAACACCGCGACTGCTGCTGGAGTGTCGACTTAAGAGGAACACAAGCTCCATATCAATGTCTTTAGAGCCTCGGGTGATCTACCTTGCCATGCACCACTTCTAAGACATCGTGCAGGATGAAAGGATGATTCAAGTGCACAGTGACAACACCACCTGCTGTTGCCTACCTGAACAAAAGAGGAGGAGCCCACTGAGCGAGCCTCTGCTAGCAAGCCAATCACCTTTCCCAGCAAGGCAAAAGTCCCAGCATCAGAATGGACATTAAAGAACTCTGTGTAGAAGAGGATCTTCGCCCTTTGGTGAACCCCGATGATCGAGCTTTTCACCACAAGCTCCAATCACTGGCTGTTGAGTTACACGAGTCCCTTCCCGGACCGTGAAGTCTGTGCAATGGATGCTCGCGTACGTCCTCCCCTTCCTTACATCGTTCTACCATTGATCCGTAGAAGATTGCAGCGTTTGGTTCCTCGTAAGAACCGTTATACCGTCAATTGTTGAGGTATAAATAGTCAACTGAAAGCTATCAAGAGGTGATGATAGGTGTAAGCTAAACCGCTGAACCCCACACAATTTCTGATTTGTTGAAACTATTACAGCAAACAAGTAAGAACAAAAAAAAACTGAGAGATGAGTGTGCTATTGTGGCCCAGACAATGTTAAATATGTTGGAAAAGTCAATGAATGAAAATAGTTCGTTTTGTCACCTTTAAATTAACTTTCTTTACTGCCAAAACATACTAACCTGATAATTTTAGCATTACATTCCTCGAATGTGATTGTTCCCCTGGAGGTTTCTTCCGGTGCTCAGACGCCTGCTTGCATGCCCCTACCGCGCATGCGCGTGGCAGTCCTCCCTTATAAAAGCGACAGCGTGCTCGCTATCGGCATTCATTTTCCTCTAGCGATCGCGTCGTCTATCGCCCTCATGCCGCTCTGTTCCCCGTCTTTCGTCCGCCCTGATCGCCGCATCGGCCGCCGTTCCGGCTGGTTGCCTGCCTCGGCATCTTCGACTTGCGGCTTTTGACGAACTCTACTGCCTTACCGGCCTCAGCTCTTCACGCCGACACGCCCGACGGAGCTAGCCCTCTCAGCCGGCCTCAGTTTGCTTCGACCTTCTCCGATACTTTTCATCCGCATCGGCTCTTGGCTTTCCGACAGAGCGCCCCGCCCTCCCGGCCGTCACCCTCCAGCACGCCTCGACCAAGCCTCAGCTTTTTCGGCCGCCTCCCCCCCAGTTCCCGGATGTGCCGTGGTGCAGACGAGCCACCTTACACTCGTTTCGGTTTCGATTGTTTCCGACAACGATTGTATTTGCTACCTGGCGTGTTCATATGATGTCATCCCGATCAAGCTTCGACCAACTGGGACAAGACTCGAGGCCTCGTTGGAATGAAGAACCAAGACTGTCCCTGTTGAAGCTCTACCCTTCTCAACAGTTCTGCTGCTCGTCTCATTCGCGGCTAAATCCCACGTTTTTGAGTGAACAACCAAGACGGATGTCGTCTACACCTCTTGCTGCTTGTCTCGACTGTGGTTGACCCCTCGTCTCGAGTGAAAATCAAGTCACCTGCCGCTGTCCACTGCTCGTCTCACTCGTGGCTAAAGCCACGTTTTGAGTGAAGTACAAGACGGAAGCCGTTTGCACCCCTTGCTGCTTGTCTCGACCGTGGCTAACCCCACGTCTCGAGAGAAAATCAAGTCAACAGTAGCTGTCCACTGCTGCTCGTCTCGCTCGTAGCTAAACCCACGTTTTGAGTGAAGAACCAAGACTGATGCCGTTTGCACCTTTCCTGCTCGTCCCACTCGTGGCTAAAGCCACGTTTTGAGTGAAGTACAAGACGGAAGACGTTTGCACCTTTCCTGCTTGTCTTGAGCGTGCCTAACCCCACGTCTCGGGTGAAAATCAAGTCGCCTGTTGCTGTCTACTGCTGCTCGTCTCTCTCGTGGTTAGAAATTACCCACGTTTTGAGCGAACCAAGACGGAAGCCGTTTTCATCTCTTGCTGCTTGTTTCGACCGTGGTTGACCCCACGTCTCGAGTGAAAACCAAGACAATAGTTGCCGTCCACTACTGCTCGTCTCATTCATGGCTAAAACCCACGTTTTGAGTGAAGAACCAAGACGGATGCCGTTTGCACCTGTCCTGCTTGTCTCGAGCGTGGCTAACCCCGCGTCTCGAGTGAAAATCAAGTCGCCTGTTGCTGCCTACTGCTGCTCGTCTCACTCGTGGTTAGAAATTACCCACGTTTTGAGCGAACCAAGACAGAAGCCGTTTCCATCTCGTGCTGCTTGTCTCGACCGTGGTTGACCCCACGTCTCGAGTGAAAACCAAGACATCAGTTGCTGTCCACTACTGCTCGTCTCATTCGTGGCTAAAACCCACGTTTTGAGTGAAGATCCAAGACGGAAGCCGTCTGCACCTTTTCTGCTTGCCTCGAGCGTGGCTAACCCCACGTCTCGAGTGAAAATCAAGTTGCCTTCCTTCTTCGCCCGTCGTCGCCTCCGGCCCCGAGCCTGGTCTTCGGCTGCTCGTCGTTTGACTGCCGTGGATGAACATCACCTCCGTTACTGGACGTCTGGCAATCTCTAGCCCTACTCGTTTTTCGTCCGTTTCCTGTGGACCGTTCACCGTGACGCTCCTGGCTTGCCGTCTTCCAACAAGTTTCCTGCCCGCATTCCTCCCCTGGTTCTCGTCGGCCTTCTGTTCACCCTCCAGCTCTGACACCGCCATTAAGGTCCCGTCACCGTGGCTGCCGCCTCCGCACGACACGCTCTTCGGCCCGTCTCCGGTCTGCCCATAGCCGGGACGCCGCCGTCGAGTCGGGGTTGTTGCTCTGGCCTCCCGCCTCTCCCATCTCGAACCTTGAAGCTCCACTTCTCACTGGGCCAGCCGTGGAAGCCGTTGTGAACTGGATCTTTCATCGACGGCCCCTGCCTCCGGCCTCCTCGCCGTCTTCGTCCGCCTTGCCTCCGCACGCTTCACTCCCGACCCGTCCCCGGTCTGCCCATAGCCGGGACGTCGTCATTGAGTCGGAGTTGTTGCTCCGACACTTCGACGTAGACTTTTGAAGCTTCACGTCTCACCGGACTAGCCGTAGAAGTAGTTGTGAACTGGATCGTCCATCGACGGCCCCTGCCTCTCGCTCCCTCGCCATCTTTCGTCCGCCACGCTGATGCCGTAGCTTTCCACACGCTCCACTCGACCCGTCTCCGGTCTGTCCATAGCCGGGACGTCGCCGTCAAGTCGGGATTGTTGCTCCAGCCTCTCGTCTCCTGCCACGACATTGAAGCTCCTCGTTTCCACGCCTGCCATGGTTGCAATAATGGACTGAACCGCCCATCGTCGGCTCCGCCTCCGGCTCGCCGTCTTTCACCCGTCCCACTGATGCCGTAGCTACTGTACGTTCCACTCTCCGGTCTGCCCATAGCTGGGATGTCGCCGTCAAGTTGGGGTTGTTGCTCAGGCCTCTCGCCTCTCCCGTCGACGTATTTGGAGCTCCACAATTTTTTCCATGCCAGCCAAGGCAGCAACCGTGAACTGGATCCCAATGGACGACCCGTGCCTACGGTTCCTCCGCCATCTTTCGTCCGCCTCGTTGACGCCCATGCTTTGCTCCGGCTCGCTCTTTGGCCCTCCGCTACGTGTACGTCATCACGGAACCCCGATGCCAGCCAAGCCTCAAGCGTCTTTTGTCCGCATATTCTCTGCTGTAGCCCCATAGGGGGCCCTACATCTGACCTTCCCCGACTGCTTGTCTTCCGATCTCTTCTGGATCACCAGATTATGTTGTCACCAAAGAACTTGTCCTCGGATCCCTCCCTGCAACCCTCCCGGCCACCAGTTCATCCCGACGCCGCCCTGACGTTTCTCGACGACGACGTCGCCGCCACTCTCCCAACCTCCACGTCTTTCATCCGCCTCACGGTTGCAGTGCCGTATTGTCCCAGGATGAAAGCTTGTTAAGCTTGGAACTCTCTACCCGCTCCACGTCTCCCCCCGCTCCACGCCTCTCATCCGCCTTACGATTATGATGCCGCTCTGCACTGGATGAAGGTCCGCTCACCAAGGAACTCCGAAGACGGTTGCCCTGCCACCTAGGTGACCTGTCTACACCAGGTAACCTCCGGCTACGCTGCATTACGCCCACTTCGCATTCATGATCACACAGCCCTCCTCCTTCTTGCCGGATCACCGTTCCATCGGCATCCTGACCCATCAGCTGCCGCCCTGCCTTGATGTGGTCCTGCGCTACCCGCTGACCTGGTCGCCGGCTCCTGTCTGCCCACTACCGACCGATAACTCATCCGTCGCCGTCCGCCGCTGGCCTCCTCCCGGAAGATCCCTCTCCCTACGGCCGACCTCCTGCTCCCTTACATCCGGCCGAAAGCTCACGGTTGCTCCAGCCCACCACGCTAGCCTTCATGCTGGTCCTCGCCTCACCCTGTTTCGAGCAAGTTTTTCTTTCGCAAGGCACATCTGAGCCCCTCTCTGCCGCTCCCAGCCATCTCTCGTGCCATCTCTCGAGCTATAATACCAACTTGCATGCAACGCTGCAAGGCCTTCACACCCTGGCTAAATAATGGAAAGAAACGTCTAGACTGCTCCACCATGCCTCTCCCTTCACGCACAGGATGTCATGACTCCCCTACTACTCCTCACAAGCAAGTCCGCATCCCGGCCGTAAGGCTCCACGCTCCGACCGAAAGTCACCCCATCTCGACCGAAAGACGGTTACTCCTTCCGCCCTCCTCTTACCATACGGCTCCGCCGGACCACCGCAGCTCCTCTCCCGCCTTTCAACCGGCGCAAGTCTCCGCTTCCCAGCTTGACACCGTCCGAAAGTTAACTCCTACTTTCAGCCGAGAAACCAACAGCCCTTCCGGCCCGTTTCCCCTCGCTCCCGCTCCGGCCAACACAACCAGCAGGAGCGAGCCGCAACTCTTGGCCGCCGCAGCTCCTCTCCTGCCTTCCAGCTGGCTCAAGTCTTCGCCTCTTCATCCCAGCTTGACACCGTCCGAAAGTTAACTCCTACTTTCGGCCGAGAAATCGACAGTCATTTCGGCCCGTTTCCCCTCGCTCCCGCTCTGGCCAACACAACCAGCATGAACAAGCCGCAAATCCTGACCGCCGCAGCCGCCACTCGTCACCAGGGGGCAGGAGCCCTTTTCGTTGAAACCACGACACCTCCCGCCCCTCCTGCCTTCCAGTCGGCACAAGACTTCGCCTCTTCTTCCCAACTTGGCAGAAATTCAACACAGAAACTCTAGGTTTTTCTTCAACCTTTTCGAAGATCACCACAACTCTGCTTCTCCGCTCGATTGAGCGGAAATGACTAACGACTAGTCATACAACACCAACCCGGGTCCTTCTTTAGCACAACTCCCTCTCCTCTCTGACCCGCTCTCTACCGCATGGAACCACACAAGAGTTAATTGACCATGGTAACTCATAACATTCACGGCAATCTCCGCTGAAACCCATCATCTTGAGGGAATCCATCGACCTCCACCTCACACAACCTGACGCAAGGGTCGCGAATGTAATCGGACTACACCGGCTGCGACCTATTGTTGCAACCTGTACAGTAGTCAATCCCCCTTAAGCACTCAGAACGAAGCAGAAGCAAGCCACCCACAATGGAAGCTAAAACATTCACGATGGAAGCAAGCCAACCGGTGAAGAGATCAAATGAACCAAACTCCGAAGTTCATCAACTGTTCTGAACAAAGTGCGAAGTTTCAAACAACTTTTTGGGGGACAGCCTGCTTGCATCCCGGGGTGCTCGTCAGGGCGGTGCCCGCCACCAAACATGACGAGGTCAACTGATAATGCTAAAATTATCAGGTTAGTATGTTTTGGCAATAAAGAAAGAACATTTTGCCGGCCCCCAGTCAGGCCGGCTAAAAATGGTTTCTTTTTGCCTAAAACATACTAACCTAAATTCCCGCCCTGCCTCCCCTCTCGAGTCACCGCCTGACATATTGAGAGTAAAATGAACGCCGATAGCGTGCACGCTGTCGCTTTTATAAGGGAGGACTGCCACGCGCATGCGCGGTAGGGGCATGCAAGCAGGCGTCCGAGCACCGGAAGAAACCTCCAGGGGAACAATCACATTCGAGGAATGTAATGCTAAAATTATCAGGTTAGTATGTTTTAGGCAAAAAGAAACCATTTTTAGCCGGCCTGACTGGGGGCCGGCAAAATGTTCTGTTTAAGCTTTTCCTGTCTCTTTAGCGAGTAGGGGCACCGAGTATTGTCCCAGAGCTCATTGGTTTGAATCCTGGTCACTTCATTTCAGTGTAAAATGCAGTAATTTAAGCGAGAAACTGAATTTACCAGAGTATACAAACAAAACCGTTGTTACTGTACTTGCCGTGAGGAAATGTTCCGTTACCAGTAACGATAGATAATCCAGAATTGAACGGCCCTCGTAAGAGATTCCAGCATCGCATTGCAATAATATTGTATGAACAGTATGCGTTGTCAAGAAAAGGTGAGATAATCTAGCTGCAATGTAAATACGTTGCTTGTTCAGTGGTCAAGTTGACTAAATGACCTTTAAGTTGCTCAACAGCTACCATTCTGGCCTGACAACGCGTGACAAAAAAGTTGACCATTCAAAAACCATTACAGCAACTAGTTAAAATGTTTAACTTAAAATTAATTTTAGTATGTTTCCAATAGGTACATTAGAATTCAATAAAATTACTGCGAAGAAGGGGTACCTTTCGTCTTTACAGAACTCTTTGTGTACTTCAGGTTAAGAAAATCTTTTTTTAAATTATTTTCTGTGAGACTTAATTGACCAAAGCAATTTAACTTCGTGAAGCTGAATTGGCTCAATTAGAATGACGAAAGCTTGGTGACGAAACCTGCAACGAAAGCCTAGCAAGGAAAAAAGTACATCTGGGTAGTATTACTTCAGATTACTTCAGGGCCAAAAAATCGTCAAAACATAAAGGTTAGTTCACATACTGCTGAAGGAGCTGAATGTATTTATTCTAACCTTATCCTAATCAGCAGGTCTGGAGGGACTTTGTCAGGTCCCGTTTCAGCTGGTGGTCATGGTGGCTGAGTGGTGTCAGACCTTAGCATAGCTGTTGAGCATGCTGATCTGGCCGGCGACTGGAAAGAGGACTCTAGAAAAGGTCTGGAGAGTCTTTGTCAGGTCCTCTTTTAGGTAACGGTCATGGTGGCTGAGCAGTGTCAGACCTCAGCCTAGCTGCTGAGCATGCTGGCTTGGAAAGAGGACCCTGGAAAAGGCCTGGGGGAGGGGTCTTTGTCAGGTCCCATTTTAGTTAGCGGTCATGGTGGCTGAACGGTGTCAAACCTTGGCCTATCTGCTGAGCATGCTGATCTGGTCGACGACTGGAAAGAGGACTCTGGAAAAGGCCTAGAAAAGGTGTGTAGAGACTTTGTCAGGTTCCCTGTTAGTGGTGATGGTGGCTGAGCGGTTCCAGACCTTAGCATAGCTGCTGAGCTTGCTGATCTGGCCGGCGATTGGAAAAAGAGCTCTGGAAAAGCCTTGAAATTACTGGAGGCACTTTGTCAGGTCCCCTGTTATTTAGTGGCCATGGTGGCTGAACGGTGTCAGACTTTAGCCTAGCTTCTGAGCATGCTGATCTGGTCAGCAAATGGAAAGAGGACTCTGGAAAAGGCTTGGTAAAGGTCTGGAGGAACTTTGTCAGATCCCCTGTTAATTAGAGGTCATGGTGGCTTGAGTCGTCAGACCTCAACCTAACTGCTGAGCATGCTGATCTGGCCAGCAACTGGGAAGAGAACTCCGGAAAAGGTCTGGAGGAACAGGTCCCCTTTTAGCTAGTGGTCATGGTGGCTGAGTGGTGTCAGACGTCAGCCTAGCTGCTGAGCATGCTGATCTGGCCAGCAACTGGAAAGAGGACTCTGGAAAAAGCTTGGTAAAGGTCTGGAGGAACTTTGTCAGGTCCCCTTTTAGCTAGTGGACATGGTGGCTGAGTGGTGTCAGACCTCAAGCCTAGCTGCTGAGCATGCAGATCTGGCCGGCAACTAGAAAGAGGACCCTGGAAAAGCCCCTGCTATCAATGCCGGCCAAGGTGGTGTGAAGGATTACCAGGCTCCTTCATCAGATATGGATTCTATTCGGGACAATATTTGGGCCCGTGATATCCAGAGGTATCGCAGTTCGAATCCCCATGTTTGCCATCTCCCTTAGTGGACTTTTTTTTTCATTCCAAAACTTCTAGGAAGGGTTCAAAAGTGCAGATAAGCACATTTGAATGCCTTTAAAACTAGAACAGTTTAAGAAACTAGACAATCTTTTTAACAGTAGCTTCCTTGTAAATTCCCTTAAAGGAAGGAATATTTCGTTAAACGTCATAAAGGAGAGAGCGTAGGGCTCGACAGAGTCTCCTTGATCTCTCATTCTGAGTCGCAATCCCATGCAGTCAAATGTGGAATGACTGTTCGTAACTCTTTTCTGGAATAACCCATGTTAAAAATAAGCTGAGTAGATTTTTTACCCAATAGATAAGTGTGAAAAAATATCACTCGTGCTACGATTAGGCCATGCACGTGACCCTTCCTCGTGTAGCAGGGCTCACGTGCGTTAAGCAGTGAAGCAGATGGCTTCTTCAAGCCAAGGACGACTGGGGTAGAAATCGCGAGTTTCACCTTCTGATTCAAGACGAATTCATGTGCGTGCTTGGAACTTGACACCTTTTAACGCCGCTTTGGTAAAATGAGATTCTGGCGCTATTGAATCAACAGGCGTGGATACGGTAACCAAAACCCACAGCTACTTTCGCAGCTGACCATGTGACAAGGGAGACTACAAAGCGATGGTTATAACATGGACACTCCCATATCCTACGGACGTGTATGCATTTATTAGCTCCTGACGCATGCATTTGTGTGCACGTTTACTTGCTGCTCTTAGCGACTTTATTTTGGCTGCGTAGTTTCTATGGGAATTAAATGTAACGGATGCATGGACTGGCTTGATTAAATCGAGCAGCTATTTTTTATTTAGGCCTTGCGGTGCTGACATTCTTGATTTCTTTTGGTTTGAAGTTTGGCTCCGCTTGAAGTTCAGTTATCATCATTTGTTCCGTACCTCAACTATTTTCAAGCTAACCTCGACTGAGAGTTAAGTAGCGAGCATGCAGACATGCCAAGAATTTTGTACACAACACTTAAAGGATTACTCATCCTTTTAACATTAAGCTGTCGTGCCAACTTGGATGATATTATAAGCTATTTAAGGTGATAAACTTAAAGGACGAAATAACTTGAAGTACACGCTGTGTTGATGAATAAGCCATAGTATGCCTCAATGGTGGCAGCATAGGAATAGAAGAGTTTGGGAAGAGCCTGTTTCAAATAATCCTGGGTATAATTCATTGTAATTAATTTAATATATTTAATTATTGTAGGAGAGGCATAAAGGATTGCTTTGGGGGTGAGGTTACGTGGCTTCTACATGGTTGCAACTTCATTAATTTTTTTATTTATTTATTTGCTCCTTTGCACCCATTGTTCTACTGTAATATGCTTTACTTTACTTTATTGAGCCTAAGAAGCCTATATGCTATTCACTCATGATAAAACTACTTAGGCTAACACACAGACCCCTACTACATCAGGAAAAACGGCCTCAGAACACAAAACTGGCCGTCGAACATACCTGCTGGTACAATAGAAAAACATCACTACTGCCTAGGTGCCGTGCAGGGGGTGCGGCAACTTGGGGGACCGACATGGCCCAAGCCTTCACCTACTGAAACGTTGAGTGGCCGTGCAGAACCGATGACCCTATGCAAAACACATCTACCCGGACCAACATGAGGGGGGACACCCAGAACTGCCAGTAGTGGATCACCTTCCAAATTAGTGCCAAACCTACGGTACGGGGGGTGGGGGCACAAGGGGCAATCTAGCAGAAAGTGGCGAACTGTCTCCTCCTCCAACCCTCCCCCGGTTCTGGTTCTGGTTAATCGCCTTGTTAAAGCTTGGCCATAGAGATGCTTGCACTGTTTTGCCTTTGTTTGATGAGGTATGGCAAAATAAGAAAAACCTTTTTTGAAGGCTTTTTAATAGGTTATACGAACAGGGAGGGGCTTTTATGCGAAATGGTTAGCGTAATACTTCCTAGCGTTACTCACAAATTATTCTGTAACGAGCCGTTTTAATGAATTCTTAGCGTCCAAGTTTTTTCAAGCTTGTTTGGCAAAGTGGTTTTGAGTAGGGGCGCATGCAGATAACGATTTTGAGGAATGGGAACAGACAGTTTGTAGCCTAGTTTTTGTATGAAAAAAGAATAATTTGTGTGTACCAGATTGCAGCCAAAGGGTATGTAAACATCATGACTTTAATAATGATTAACACAGCAATTTGTAGGCTACAAACAACCTTATTTAATTAAAGGAAAATTAAAAGTTTAAGCCTGACAGGGAGCACTAATATATATATATATTTTAAACACCATGAAGGCGATATTTTCAGTGTTGTGCTTCTCTTTTTCTCCTGGTATATATAATTACAGTCTCTTTACATGAAGATTTTTGCTAAAGGTTAATTAAGTGGTTCTTAAGCACTCACGCAAGGGATTTTTTTGCTTAAAGTATGAACTTTTTAAAGCCATATTCTAAAAAATAAAATCCTATCACGTGTCGTCGCTTTCACAAATCACTCACTGGATCCGATAACCACTTCCGCTGGAGCTCCATTCATGTGATGTGAAACGAATCTTAAGAGCCGTTCAGAGGTATGGCACAACTAAATACTTGGACCTAAAATGAAAGAATTTTATCCACTGCCCAACATTTACACCCTGAACTTGGCTTTAAAATGTAGATATTGTATTCCACACAAAAATGTAGCCGAGTGGACTTTATTTGTACAGTAAAAAAAAAAGTCATCACCTGCATTTGAAAGATTGTGAATTAAATTTATAAAGCCATTTCTAATTATTACGGATGCAAACCTATTTGCGTTGCCTTTTGGACTTATACGTCAGACTGCCGTTTGGACTTTTGGACATATAAGTCTAAAAGGCAACGTAAATAGGTTTGCATCCGTATTTATTAAAGCAATCTCGAGCCCATTGGCTTTCCGTCCCGTATAACATTTCTAATTATGTAGTTTAGCCAAACAATGCTAAATCACTCAATCTTTTTACTAACCCACGCCGATTATCATCCTCTTCCCATTTCACATTAAAAAACCCGGGGGGGGGGGGGGACGATAAAACGGCCCGTGTTAAAAAAAGCGCCGACCATCTTGCAGGCTACAGAGTAACAAGAAAACCTGACTTACATCTCAATAAAAGGAGACTGAAATTATTTTTCTTCCGCAACACCACATCCACAACAAACACACAACCTAACCTAACAACAAAACCATTATAACACAACACAAATATAACCTACCTAACCTAACCTAACCTAACAACAACAACAAACCCACAGGAACCTGACAATAATAATAATAATAATAATAATAATAATAATAATCAAGCAGCATAGTTTGGAACATTAATTTCCGTTTCCTCGAATTCACCTTTTCCTGCTACTCTGCATCCCGAAACATGGATGGCCGCCGCTTTAACACGGTGGGGACTATCGTTTTACGTGTTTTCAAACGTTTTACGTGCTTTCAAAATGCGTTTGGAGAACTCCAAACACATTTGCCCCGGATATTATAGTGTGAAATGAATCGAGGATGACGATCTTCATCGGTAAGTACCAAAACTGAGTGATTTAGCATGGTTCGACTAAACTACATAATAACCAAACAGTTTTTAACTAACGTTTAGTGGCCTAATGTAAAAAACTGCTGAAGCATAAAGAGAACAGAATACAAGGCTCCACAGAAAAAAAAATGACTCTTTAACATCAGTAAAATAAGAAATACTATGTAAGGCATGTTCGAAGATGGTAATATCACAAATGTTAAGCGACACCTGGTTCCTAATGTTCAGCTCCAGCGTCACTTACACTTTGCATTAGTACCACGACTTACATGTTTTTTTCTTCTTGTGTTACTGATTTTTTTTATAGTACAGTGTACTGATATGAACAGAAACAATAAGTATTTGGAATATAATCAAAGTAAATGGCCCGGCATAGCAACCTTCACTGCAGCCCTGCTGCTACGACGGGTTTGGTTTGTATAGTATAGTGATAGTTTGCTGAAGTGATTTGATTTTTAACGAAATTGCAATCCTTTGTCCTTTTCAAATGTGCTTTTTTTCTCAATCTAGCTGGTCATGCGCCTCCTGAAAAAAAGCTCTGGAATCGCCTGCGAAATAATATATCCAAAAGACACGATAACAGTACCTCGTTTGTAAAAACATCTACAATAACAATACCGCCTTTTCATAAATTTATTATTAACGACATTTAAGCAAGTTTCTTGGAACGTAACACGTAATCAACTGCCAGTTCTTTCTTTTAGCCTTTCATAGTTTTTTTTTTTATTTGGCTGGATTCCTTCTCTCAAGCGTGCTCACTGACATTTAAATTCCGCCGAGTTTCTTCTTTATAATTTTGCCGTTATTAATAACGCCAGACACGACGAACATTACGCCTAAACACGTAAAAATGATAAATGTCAGTGCAAAACGGACCACAAAAAGCACCCCAAAACAAAAGCCGGGGCACAAAACCAATTCCTCCGGGTCGTCGATCCGCCGTTGGCATTGTTTTGATTTTTGGCAATGTCTGTCGGTTTGCTGTTGACTGCTTCTTGTTCTGGTTTTGCTTTGACTTCCAACGGTACGGTTACGTTTTCCTTGCTTTCTTCCGTAGTACGAGTTGTTAACATTTCCGTCGTGGTCTGCATTAATTGTTGTTCCGTTTGGTGGGCAAGTCGAGGGGTAAGTTGGACCTTAGGCGCAGCGAACACGGATTCCGTCATGGTTTTTTTGGTTGTCGGTGGTGGGGTCGTGGTCGTTGTCTTGGGTTCGCAACCTAGCTGACCCCAAGGTACATCCGTTAGGGGGATTTCCGGGTTCTCTGGGTCTTCTGGTAACCAGTGGTCGAAGGCTTCGTTTTTCATCTGGCAGCGAATCTTTTCGAGCACTGAGTGCGTAGGCGTCATGATGGACTCGCTCATCAAGGTCATCATCCAGTAATTGGAACACTCGCAACGGAAGGGGTTGTCTGAAAAGAAGACAATAGTGTTATTAATAAAGAGGACTGAGGAATCACGTTAAAATACGTTCTAGAAAAAGAATCAGCTTCCAATAAGCCTAAGGCAAAGGTGTCCTTTCCTTGGTAACAACGCTACCTGGGGTTAGCTAAATTCGACATTGTTTCAGTAAATGCTTGCAATCTTATAATCCGTTACAATAAAATAAAAAATTCGTCCTGACGAAACAGTTTTTCCAGTCGCTTCTGAACTCACAGTTTTTCCAGTCGCTTCTGAATTACGGATGATTTCTAGTTTCTAGCTGCGAGAATGCAAAGGCGAGTCGTTGCATAAACGCGCCCTGAGGGTGCATTTATGTTCTTGTTGGCTAGAAGCTAGTCGTGAGCCACAGAATAACGCCGTCGCCTATCCATTTTTTTTTTCTCTGTCGAGCTATATTTACTAAGATTGGAAGATTTTATAAAGCTTTCCCACACTACACAAAAAGCAACCCCTGCAAGCCACTATAACTTTCCTGCATTACAAATTTAGTATGCTCATGAGATAAGGGAAACAACTGTACGTAAAAAATTACTTTCCCTTCCCTACTGAAGGCAGACATTTTTTTTACGAGGACTACGGAAAGGGGAAAAATGCACAACCCCTTAACTCTTGTGTAGAAAAAAAAAATACTTGCTCTTTCGCACCAACATACAGAGAAAAGCTTCCACATTCCAACTTACGTTTTAATCTTTAACTGTAAACCAGAGGTAAGTGGAAACGTTTCCCCTAAAATTCGAAAACAGTGGTTCTTGTTCCCTGGTCGACACCCCCCCCCCCCCCCAACCACCACCTCCGCCACTACTTGCTAGGCATTTTGTTCTTAAAATTTCTTTTCGTGAACGTAGAAATTATAGTAACCATGTCAAAAATGAAGCAATTTTTAATTATTAATATTTTTTTTGGAGGGGTATTTTCCCTTATTTTACGGGGAGGTCTTGAAATTAATTTGCTATACTGGAAAGTTATAGTGGTTTTCATGGTGCATGTTTATGCGGAAAAGTCCTACCAAATATGGTTCTTCTTTGGGATAGATCTATACAAGCTTCGCTCCATCATAGTAAATGTCTTGGAAGGAAACAAGAAAAAAAAAACAAGCGGCTACAGCGACTGCCTAGTCGCATAGGTTTTCTGTGCAGTTCCTCCATTTCCAATGTTGAGGCGCACATCTCTATCATGCACTACAACAGCTATCTCTATTATACTAATCTAAAAGCAGTAGCCATCATAATTGTCGGTTAAAAATATGTGAGCTTTTAGGCCTATTTTACATTTTAGGCGTAATTGTCAGCTTTTAGGCCTAATTTTAACCAGCAGTTTTAATTTCGTAAGTAGCAGCTAACGGCGATATGGATTGTATAGTAAGCGTATT
>JAHWFP010146467.1:0-12295 GCA_023313725.1 Lithobius niger
TAGGCCAAGTTGGGGGGGGGGGAGGAGATAAGGGTGGTGGGGGGGGGTCGACCTCGCCAAATTATTCGGGAGCCAAGGTCCCTGAAATCAACGAATCCCTTAAAAATACATGGACTTTTTCTCTCATAATATGGTTTGGCGGTCATGGTGATTAAGGATGGGCAGATAGAACTCGACTTCCTAAACGGTGCCGAGAAAGTTGTCTGATCGGTAACTGCAGAAGTAAATCGATAGGGGGATATGGGAAGAGTCCCTTCCAGGCAGGGTAAAGTGAGGTACTATCAGTCCTTCAGCAGCTAAGAGACCTATTCGGGCCTATCTCATGATGGGAGAGTTTCCGGTACAGACGACCGGGTTTACCTCTCTCCTTAATGTGCTTCTTTGTGATTACAGCCCGGGTTTGCTCGAAAACCTAACTCACCAGAAAAAAAACCACAAAAAATTCCCAATAGTGTTGTTTAAACCTTTTTACCTATATCTAAATTTAAAAAAAAAATTATTCGGCCTGAGTCTATATCCTAAAAGTCAACCTTGGTTAGGCTAGTCTATATAAAGGTTAATATTACCTTTTGCAATAAATCACTAATTATTTTCACGCTAGTTGTAACTATTAGTAAAGAAAGGTTTCTGTTAAACAGTGGTGCATTGCAATGTGAATGCATTAAGCCTAACATCCAATAGTAGCCTACTCTAATGTTCGTATGGAAACATTGTATAAACTAAAACAGAAGCCTCGATAGGGTATAAAACTGATAGAGAGATAAAACTGATAAACACCGAAATAAATCCATGTGAGTTCTTTTTTTTTTTCAGAAAAACTCTGGCTTCTGAGTTTTTCAAACCATGATTACAACGTGTCTAATAAAATCATGAAGGAGCCGGTTGGTTCACACAAGAATTAGTTGTTTTATGATGTAACCAAAGAAAATTTTAAAAAATAAATTAAAAACAGCTTTCGTCCTTAAGAAAACGAACTCTTCCAATTTGTACGTTCTTTCAACTGCTAAGGTTAATGCAAGTGGGACAATTTTACTAGAAAATTCCTTCGAAATTTGGAACTTCTTCAGTTTAAATGGACTAATTTTCAAAAACATATTTTTTTCGATTTTTTGTCGAAAAATCAGCAAATTAGCGTAAATCAACGTCGCTTGGTAAAAAAAATATGATGGGTATTTTTTTTCCAAATTTCATGAAAATTTGGCCATCTAAACTGAATAAGTCCGTAAGTTTTACAAGCACCAAAAGACATAGCTTGAACCAACTTGAGTAAATATTTTATCATCTTTTGCCCATTTAGGGTTAGTATAAACGATTGTCTCTCACAGGATCTTTCAACCCCCCCCCCCAACTTCGTCAGCGAGGTCCAAAATTCACCCCCCCCCCCACCCTTCGCTTCCCAACAGCTTATTTTAAACAACTGAATTTATTCCAATTCCTTTCCCACATTTTCAATCGTCTTTCATTTTTCCCGTTTTTTCCTGTTCCAATTCTCTTCCAGTATTTATTTTTATTACTCTACTCGCCTTTCTCCAAATTCCTATGCCCACACACACACCAACGGTCAACGTGCTCCTTTTCCAACGAACGCAGCCAGCAGACAAAAATATTTTTTTTCTCCAACTATTTTACAACCAATACAATACAAATATCAAAGTGCAAACAAAATAACTCACCTTTCTGGCCATGAGCGGCCCTGCTCACAAACGGGCTGGAATTTGACAGCCAGGGCCCCAAACTGAATACACCACGCACTCACAACGTCTCACCAAGAGAACTCACGGTGATCCATCGGCCATTGGTAATCCAAAAATACCAACTAATAATCCTGTAAATGTGCCGAGATACGCGACAGCTCTCTCTCTCTCCTGTCTCTCTGAACCAACTCCCTACAAAACGAGTAAGTCGCTTGCGGCAAAACTCCACCACCTGGTTTCCCAATCCCAGCCCAACAGCACGCAGGCGCAGAGGCGTAGTAGGCTTTCCCGCACGAGCGAGCTAGCTTCTCCCGCCCCAGGTTGTGCTCCCCCCCCCCCCCCCCTCGCCTCAACGCCATAGCGTTCACGCATGCATAACCTTTGCCTTGAAAAAATCTTCTCGGACAAGACTGGTCCATTAATTTATTGTAATGTGCCCTTAACTTCTCTGGAATATTTAGACAAGTTCTCGCTGACGTGAATCTGATGTAAATTTTAGGACGGATAGTGAAAATGCTAAAGGGAAAGTCCGGATTGCAAGAAGTTTTATTTATCTATTTATTTATTTATTTATGTTTTAATTAAATTAACAGAAAACAAGAGACGCGTGCGCAGGAAGTAAGCTTGAGGGTGCAAGTCGCAACGGCTTCATGCTCGAGGGTTCAAATCCGCGTCAAACGACATCAGTTTCGAACAAAACTTGAAAGGTGCTCGTTTTAATTCCGCCGCCAAAGTTTGACGAATTACAGAGCCATCACGAATTTGTGTACTGTAAAGTTGTATCCACCTTCTAAAAGAAATGTTTTAAATGTTGATTTTCACGTTACGATACACAGCATAGTCGGCAAATAGTTTTGCAACACGCGTGTAAGATTTGAGTGAATGTAGCAAAGCCTTTTGCACCAAAAAAAAAAAAACAATAAAAATGAATGTGGTACTACATTAATGTTGCAAAACTAAGTAACTCAGAAAGCCAACATGGAAGAAAGGATGCACCTTTAAAAATTATTCAAACTCCTGCTCAAACTTGTGTAAATGTTGCAGTCGGCGTATTTCTGTCGCCTGGCCTTCCTATGCGACACGGTTTCGTTACATTTAATCTAAAATCCACGTAAATATTGGGAATGTGTTTTTTTTTTTTTTACCGAAGGGTACTGAGAAAATAACAAAGAAATTAAAGATGGTATTTCACGACCATGGTGAAGAAAATTTTGACGTAATCACGTAAAATATTTCCATCAGGGAAAAGCTTAACACAAGATAAAAATGTCAGAGTAAGCTCAACTATTCTTAGTTGAGGGAATGGGAGGGGAGGGAGAGCTCAGCCTGGTTGCTGGAGGTTTGGGGTTCTGGTCGAAACCCTGAAAAGGGATCTTGGAAGAGTCCCCGCTAGGACTGCCAGCCAGGGTAGCGTGAGAGGCTATCCTGCTCCTTCAACGGCCATAGGAACTATTGTGGCCAATTCTGGATAATCTTTCGGCCCCTACGATGATCGGAGGTTTCTCTGTTCAGATCCCCGGGTTGGCACCTCCCTTTACCAGATATTTCTTCTTCTCAAAAAAGTCTGGTAATGTTCAAAATTGAGCCGGTTCAGCCATACAAGCATTATGTTGCTTCGGCTGACTTAAGGCTAAAAGAAATTATTTTTTTTAATAAAATAAATAAAAATAAAAGGTTCTTTTAATTTATAAAATATCACATTTGTTTATTGTATGCGTATTCTAATTCCAACGAATTAATCGTATTCATACGACTTAATATATTTACAAATTTAAGTGGGTTCCAAGATTAGATTAGATTAGATTTATTCGGGAGTGATAACCCAAACGGATTTTCTGCCCCACTCATCAAGAAAACTTTTAAGTACACTTAGTACAAAAGCTACAAATAGCTCAATTTCACGCAACGCGCAATTTTAAAAAACACACAATTCAACCTACGCACGCTAGCATTCGTTGATACAACTAAATATTGTACAACTAATCTGGAAACTGGCCTGACTGCTATTGTTGTTTTTTGTTTTTTTTTACTTAAGGGAGCAGAACCTAAAACCGGGTTGTCCATCCCACTGAATGCGATGAGAAGGACAATTTAGCTGGAGAAATCCAAGCGGGAAAACTCAGGATCTTTGACACGCCACAATCGACATGAGCAGGAAGCACCACAGGGCTCTTCTCATCCCGAAAATTCCAGGTGATACCTGACTGTTGTTTGGTTATTGTTTTTCTTGTAGGGAGCACGAACCCAACTGGGTTATCTGCTCCGCGAAGATGAGAGGGACAATTTAGCTGGAAAAATCCAAGCGGAAAACCCAGGATCTTTAACATGCCACAATCGACACGGCTGACTCGAGTGAAAAATTCAACAATTGCACGCGTTTGCCAAAATTCCTTCGGCTCTAACGGGTCCACACACCCAAAACAAAACGTTCCACAATGACGGAGTACACTGAGACCCAGACAACATTCGGAGCGGCTGTGTGGTCCTTCTGTACAGCAACAATTCACATCCAGGGTGCAAGCGTCGTAAGGCTGTCGGTCCCGGAGAAATCACCGCTCTTTTATCAATAATTGCTCACCGAAGCAGTAGGGGAAGGGGGGGGGGGGGGCGACAAAGATAACATTTGCACTTCCCTACTTACATTTTTTTTTGTAACCGCAAAATTACAGAAAATTATCTTGTGGCTTTTTTTCTTTAAGTTATTGCTATTGTGTCATGAAGTTGTGCTTTGTGTGGCAAAACCTTAATTGGCTTACTTTTTTTTTATGTGATGGGGGATGGGGAGGAGATTTAATTGAGCCTTAATGTGTCAACTGGGCTCTCGCCGTGTGTGGCAAAAACTGAATTGTTTTTTTGATGGAGGGCCCCCCTCCACCGGAATTTAGCCTTGTGTGGCAAAAGCTGTATTTTTTTTATGAACGGGAGAAGGCTCCACTAGACCCTCGCCTTGCTTGGCAAAAACTGCATCATTTGATGAAGGGGGGCCTCCACTGGGCGTCGCCTTGTGTGGCAAAAACTGAAATTTTTTATGACCAATGGGCTTTTGACTTGTGTAATAGAACTGTATTTCTTTTTTTTTTTGTTATGAATTGTGGCCTCCACTGGGCTCTCGCCTTGTGTGGCCAAAACTGCATTTTTTTTATATGAATTGGGCCCCCACCAATGGATCCCTATTTTGAAGTTACACTACGGTTTTGTTATCAGTTGACAAGTCAGCGATTTATGAGTGATTTGTTGAGCAATTATTTTAACCCCCATCCCTGAAAATGAAATAAAAAAAAATCTCCGAGTGCGCTCCTGAGAGGACGCCCTGTACAGAAGCCGTGGAGTAAACGCGATCACCTCACCCCATGATCATTGTTCCTGCACAACGCCCTTTTCATCAATTTCGTAAGGCTGTGGAACACGAGCAGGAACCATGCAGACAAAGTCCATTATTAAAATCGGGTTAATGAAAATCGTATCAGGGAATGATTAACGATGACGTAGCGGTTGTCATCATCTTTCAAAAGATCTCGGGCAAGTTCGTTAGCGATTCTGAAAACACCATAACGAACAAGCGCACTGAATATATTTTGTGGGTTGGAGAAGGCCATTGTGCCGATTAAATGGGAAATAAAAATAATTTCAAACAGTTCATGCTGCATTTTTTACGATATTAAGAAAGAATTCAATCGTCATTTTTCCTACCATCAAGTATGAGTTTAGGGTTGGAGAACCTGCTAAACACGCAAGACAGATAATTGCTATTTTTCAACTAACTGCACCAATATGTTCCACTTATTACTTTCTGATCAATCTTCTCTTTAATGAAAAATTACCTTGCGTACTTGGCCTACTTTACCGTTAGGGGGCCTAACGATTATTCAGTAAATATTTGCTAATGCAAATTATACGCCTAATTACTCAAATGTAGGCCTAACCTTACAAATATTGTTAGCATTTACAGAAGGGTTCAGTCCCGAAAACAGTTTTCTTGTTTCAGAGGATTTTCCCACAGAATTCTGAATAGCATTTACCGGTAAATAAGTGCACAACGTGAATTGCACGACGCCATCCACCCCCCCCCCCCCTCCCTTTACAGCCACTGCAAAATTCTTAGCCCCACTCCCACGCTTGAAGGGTAGGAAAAAATTTGGTAGGCTCCTACCACCAATTACTTTTCCAACCCCTTCCCCCCCTCAAAACCTGAGTAGTGGCTAATCAAAACCGTTTTAAAATACTGAAAATCTAGAAAAAATCAAAAGCCAAAAAGGCAGCAAAGGTTTTAAAATTCGGCCAATTTCAGGTAACACCCCTACCGAAAAACATACACGATTCCTTCCCGTAGTGGTAAACAGACCTCACGCAGAGGAGGGTGCCACGACCCTTTCCCCTCCCCTCCCCTCCACAGGAAACCCCCTTCACGGATGACGTGGGGAATTGAATTACCCCTCTTCCGCCTCATGCTCACGACATGCTGTACACAGGTGTACCTCGAGGGTAGAAAAGGCACTATTATTACCTGAAAAACAAGCAAGTTGCAAGAAGGGGAGTTGTTTTGTACACCCAAGGTCGAAGGAAGGCTTTAACTAGATAGCTTCACCTACAACCAGCTATTCATGCATGCCTAAATATATCCTTGTTACTTGGACCGTCGTAACAAAACCACGATAACGATAAATCTGTCTCATCTCAGCTACGGAGGTCCATGTAACCATGACGGGCGCAGTAGAAACCGTCTTATTGTGGGTAAACTAAGCAGAGCTGAGGTGGAGTCGTTAGAACCAAATGTGTCACCGGTGTGCAGGCGGTGGTATCAGTCCTCGAGGAGGTGCTGATGGACGAGATACGTTCGTTGCCACAGGTGTTGATGTCTTCTGATGGGGGGGGGGGGGGGGGTGTCCTGGGGGTCCTCATGGCGCTTCTGGTGTTGATACAGCAGCTCAGCTCATACTGTTCATACGCCATCACTGCCCAATCTAGTATGTTTGTACTATAGAGTGGACTTGGGTTAAGTGGGTGTTCTCCTAGGTGTTGTTAGCTAGTTCGTGCTTTGGTTTAACGATTGTTGTTTTTCGTTTGTTTATTTGTTTCTATTTTCGAGATTTGAATTAGTATGTAAATAGGGCGCATGGTCGTGTAAAAGGCTCTGAATAAACAAACTTAAACTTTTTCGATTGCGGCCTATACATTGCTACTTTCTTCCAGTGAAGTGCACAGACCGTAGGGCGGGGTGTGCAAGGGATCGGGGGCGGCATTCCACCAGTTGTCTGATTTGACTTTCACAATAAAATTGTGACACGCCAGTCGTTCACCAACCACTTGGTTAACAAGAAGGTGTGGAATATGCTAAGCAGTTCCCCTACCCAACCCTGGAATGTGGGAGGGGAGTTTTGTGGCATCCTAGGTATTCAAAGACCTTTCGTTGAGGTATTCTTGGAAGCAGCATCTGGCTTCTCGTGAAAGGGTGCGCCAATACGGGGAAGGTGCAGGCGTTTCCTAAGAACTCCGAATGTCGACGTCACTATGACGTCAATGAGAGATCCCTTATAAGGAAGGGAATCCCCATGCTGAGAAAGAACCCCCGGTCACTACAACGTGACTCGGATAGAAGTAAGACGTACGGAATTCTTGGACTAACCTACACCTACAATATGGATATCTACAATTTAGACACTACTGTGATACTTCATACAAGACTTAAGTTGAGAACTAATATCGGTAAATATTGTGCGGTGACAGAAGAGAGCTGCTTGATTAATATTCAGTATTAATAAGTGTAAAATAGATAGAGAAACGGGCACACTCACACCCACTTTGAGTCGTGGGCCATAAAACGGGAATTACCTTTTTGATGACACAATCAATGGGTTCACGATGGCTAGACTATTAGGCGCAATGCCAACTGAGACAGTAGCTACGTTTTTCGCTGCGAGGAACGAAGCTACCGTCTCAGTTGACCTTAGCTGTGGTAAATACGCGGATGTGATCGTCGCGTGGGTGTTGTGAGGCAGGCGGAAGGTTATAAGGCAGGGCGGGTGTTGCTTTAAATTAGTTCCCAATATTCAACAGAAAATCTCCTAGACGCCACATTTTAAAACGGATTTTTAGCCATGGATTGACTAACGGTAAGTAAATAGACCTGTGGGCCCGTACTTGATGTGAAGGATCGAGAAAAATGGCGTTGGGAGCAATGTGCCTTTTATTCTGCATTTATTTATTTATCATGCTTTTCTAACGTGGTAATTTTCCTTTTACGTAGCGCAACTTTTACTGACACTGCAGTATTTTACCACTTCTGTTTTTGTGTAGCTCTAATTAGTAACGGTCGAACGGCAACAGCTGTTTACAAGGAGCCAGTGACGTGAGATCTCAATACTCCAGGCGGCCTTGGTGTTTCCAGAGGCCTTGGCCTTTAGGCCTAACGTTTGGGAGGTGCGGGGAGCGGAGGTATAACTACCTAATTCATTGTTATTAGCCACACTACAACGAACGGAATCCGGGTATGGACATCACAAAAGTGAGATAAATGACTATTTTCAAGATGGTTAATGGTGGAATGATGAGACCTGACGAGAATTTTGAGGTAAAAAAACAAAAAAAAGATGAGATTACTAGACACCGGGTGGTTTTAAAGATGACTCGGTAATTTTTCCGTCAATTTCGGTCATTATTTTATTTTTATGTGTCAATTTTTAGCCCGATTTTACACACGCCTAAACGCCAAAAGAACGATTGGCATCCATACTGAGTAGTAGAATTTAAAGAAACGTGATGGATTAGACGGAGAAGTCCTAATAAAATAAACGCCCACAGACTTTAAAGGCGCCTAAAATGGGGAGAGGTGGGGAGGGGGGAGTGGGAAACCGTCTAATAAAAAAAAATCAGATGTCAATAATGTAATGGCTAGTACTATTTTTCCGACCCTTGCCTTCAGCAGTTTGCCACGTTAAAAAATAATTAACAAAAAAATTAGGGTGAAAAAGCATTAGAGCACGCATCCCCATGGAACACACAGCAAAACAAAAAACAAAAAAGAAATAAAAAATAGATGAGAATTACTAGATATCGGATGGCTTTAAGGTTGACACTGCAATTTTTCCGTCAATTTCAGCCATTTTTATTTTCATGTGTCAATTTTTTAGCCTTATTTTACACGATTTAACGCCAATAAAATGACTGATGCCCACACTGTGTAGAGGATTTTAAGGGAAAAAAAGGACAAAAAAAACAAGACCACAGACTAAAAAAAATCGGTGTCTAAAAAAGCTAGTACGGTAAAAACTAATTAACAAAAATTAATTTTAAAAAAAGCGTTATAGCTCTTATCCCCATGGAGCACAAAGCTGTAATGGTGCACAAATAAGAACGTATGTTTTTTTTGGGTTTACGATACTGTTAATTCTTGTGCTTGTGCGTTATGTGAGTATTTCATGTGTGTATCTTTAATGGGCGAAATATCCAATCGGGTTGATTAGTGACGTGCATGCGTGCTTGTGGGTGGAAGTTAGTGCGTCACAATCCTTGTTCCCTGGAATTGGAGTTCAAATTGTAGTTCGTTTCGTTCGAACTAACGTTCATTTATTTTTCATTTGTGCACCTTTACATCTGTGAGTTCCATGGGGATACGAGCTCTAACCTTTGTTTTAATAGTTCTTTGCCATATTTTTACCTATCGGAAAGGGCATTCAAATGATGGGGGGAGGGGGGCGCAGGGGGTACGAGGGCATGTGCACCACTTCGCGGTCGTCCTTACCTAATAAACAAACGATAGCACAGTGATTGAGCCAATAGGGTCTGAAGGTCGGACTGGCAACAATGTCCTTTGACTGTCACGTTTTTGGCGCCATTCGGGTATTTTTTTTCCCTTTCTCAGAAGTAAAAGTACTGAGCAGAAAATAAGTGGGGTTGCTAAACTAGGCCCTGTAGAGAAGTAATTTTTCTCCCGGGACAGAGTGTTCGTGGACGCCCAGTGCGCTCTGTGTTCGAGCGTTTGGCCTATCAATTCTCTATAAACAGGACGGAAAGCCAAATGGGCTCAAAAAGTGATAAATAAATACGGATGCAAACCTATGTCTGTTGCCTTTTGAACTTAAATATCAGACTGCACTGAGCGGGGAATTGAACCCACGACCTTTGAGTTAAAAAAAAAACCCGTGTCAGTATGGCTGAGCGGTAGAACTTCGGCCTTTGGTTTCAAAGGTGGTGGGTTCAATTCCCCGCTCAGGCAGTCTGACAATTAAGTCCAAAAGGCAACGTAAATAGGTTTACATCTGTGTTTATCTATCTATTCTCTAACTACCATGTTTACATCTCCAGTCCCTATCGTCCCCAAAACGCTTTTCAACTTCTCCAAACCTTCCTAAAACAGTTATGCCAAATTTGAAATTACTTTTTAAACAATTCTCCGAGTTCTTCGTTTAAAACATTCGACGTATTGCTCGAAAGGATTTACGTGGCGTTGCGTTGGATACCACCACTCGTGATTTCCAACAGGAAAAATTGACAAAAAATCTTGAACGAGGTTTTTTTTTAAGGTAAATTATTGCTCTTTTCGAAATAAAATCTGCTGGAAGCCGACCTTTCGTTGTGATATTCACACTCATAAACTTTTTTTCTTCTCTCCTTGGCATCGTAAAGTTTTTGAAAGTGACGTAATCTAAGAACAAACCCGGATTTGTCTGGCCGGCCGGTGTGATGATGACTGCATCGGCTAACTGTATGGCGCAACCCCTAACCGGCCCCTGGGGGGTCAATTTTATTCCGCACCTTCAAAATTTCAACATTCATAATACACTGGTCACTCGGATTTCCAGCCTTGACCTTTCCGTGAAGAGCACTCGCTACCTGTCCATCTAGATAGCATCAGTCAGATACAGAATCTGTCCTAATATCGAACACGGTTTCTACTTCAAGGAATTTTTCTTTTTTTTTTAAAGGAAAACACAGTTGCCTTGTAATAATGATCATTTAATATCAATTGGCTTTCAAATGATCCATTGGTAAAAATAGGCCTAGGCCCGGGTGTCTACTATTCAAACGAATGGAACCCCAAACAAGTAGAAGTTTTTGCTATTTTGCTTGCTGAAACCTGTATTCGTTACGCTTTTGTCTTGTAAAACATGGATCGAGACAAAACGATCCAAAAACAAGCAAACACAAGCGAAAACGAGCCAAAACAAGCTAGAACGATTCACGTTTTTTCCCCGAAAACATTGAAATGACCCAGAAACGTCGAAACAAGCCAAAACACGCTTTTGGCTCCTTTTGGCTCGTTTTGGAACATTACATGGTTTCGGGTAAGCTTATTATGGATTGTTTTGGCTCGTTCCATGTTTTTCAAGACACCAAAACACGACCTTTCAAGAGAAAGAAAAATCACTAACCAGGACATTTCTGTCTGAATTTTCAATTACGCGGTTCGATTTCATTGTAACCCAATCTCTGAATACTTTCTCGACACATTTTTCGCTTATTATATTCGTCTCGTTATCAACCTAGTTAGTGGCGTAGTGCTTAAAAGACATCAACTTCCCGGCACGCACGAGAACTGTCATAGAGCCAGGAGGCAAGACACGAATTTCTATCTCAATCTGCCTTGGTTTCATAGAAAACTCCTTCCTAGCATCAAGGCCGTTTAAACGCTACTACTTGTGGAATACACGTGTTTGGATTATTCGTAACGGCTATTTTCCTATTATTTGGTAATAAACCTATACTGCCTAATTTTTAACGCGCGTTTTCCGCAAGCGTGAAAACGGGCACTAAATGGACAACCAACTGGCCGCGTATATGTATTTAAGCAGATCTAAATACGCGACTCTGGTTTCTAAGGGCACTAACTTGTCTCAACAGCACGCGTTGCCTCGATCGATCGTGGCGAGAATGACGATTTTGCATTTATGACGTCATGAAGCCGAGCTTTGAAGGGTCATCGGTCCCGAGAATGTGCGATTCGGTGAAAAGAGGAAAAGAAGAAAGAGGGGCGCGCGAACATTCCGAACGGAGGAAAGAAAAAGGGAGGGGAGGGGAGTTGTGTTGGGGGGGGGGGGGGGAGGCGATAGATTGGCCAGCTGGAGAAACGAAAAACGACGGAAAATGAGAAACAAAAAAGATGGAGCAAATTGCAGTCATTATTTGCGTTTGTCTAATTGGAGCCAAGGTGCGTTTCCCACCGACCTCGCAGCCAGTGATGGAATGGCCCGCTGGGACCTAGCTATACTTCAATATTTCAATCGTACCTTTTTCTACCGATTTCGAATTAATTGTTTTTGCAAAATGAAGCGCAGGTCGGTAACCGGGGTGGGTTATTGGCGGGGGGTGGGGGGGGGGGGCGTAAGCAGGCCCGTAGCTAATATTTTTTCTGGAAGGGCAAGTAAATTTATTATAACTGGACTGCAATTTTCCAAAAAGTATTCAGTGCCTTCCTAAAGCACCGAACAGAGCGAACAGAACGCACCACTGTTAGAGACAGTTTGGCTCCAAACCTGACGTCGCGCGTGCGCAGTAATGTTACGTCAGGCGTTCAGTACCTTCCTAAACAACAACACAGCTCAACAAGCTCAGCATAGTATTCGATACGTCATACCTTCACCGCGACCAGACCTGGCTAATGGATT
>JAHWFP010146467.1:23760-41025 GCA_023313725.1 Lithobius niger
GAGCGACAATGGATATGGTTAGAACTAGGGTGGTATGTGATCGCTTTCGAACCTCTAACTTTCGTTCTTGATTAATGAAAACATTGCTACTTAACGCTGTATTTTACCCGCTAGACCTGATGCTAGGAGTAAAATTTAGTAACCAACCAGCATTGATTGAAGTTGCTGAAAATGGGAAAAAAATACACTTTTTAAACATTCACAAAGGCACAAAACTGCTAAAAGCAAGTGGATTTGTACAAGGGCGGCTCCAAGGGAGGGGCCAAGAGGGGAGGGGACCAAGGCAAATAAACTCGGAAAAACTAACGAAATTGTAAGAAAACGCAGTTAAATTCCGACAAACTTAAAATAATCGTCCTGCGGCCCTGTCCAAGGCTTCCTTCTGGATCCGCCCTTGGATTTGTAGCACTCCAATGGACTTAAAAGTAGCCCTCCCCCCCAACCCTGACTGTGGTTAGTCGGCCAGGTGTGGCCCATGAGCAGGTTTATAGGCCTACGTTGTTTAGCATACATTTTATAGGCCTATTTTTGAGTACCTGTTGAATCTACTGTATTTTATTTAGCCTACTAAGCAATCGTTGGCACCAGAGACGACGCTGGGGGGGGGGGGGAAATTTTATTTTTAAAAAATTTTCATGTTTTTTTAATATTTTTTTTATTTTTTAATTATTTGACGAGCCTTATGTCAATTACGAGCAATTAATGCTTGTATGGCTGAACCGGCTCAATTTTGAACATTACCAGATTTTTTTAGAGAAGAAGAAATCTGGTAAAGGGAGGTGCCAGCCCAGGGATTCGACCCGGGAAACCTCCGATCATCGGCGGGGCCGAAAGATTGTCCAGAATATGCCAGAATACATCCCATAGCCGCTGAAGGAGCATGGTAGCCTCTCACGCTACCCTGGCCGGCAGTCCTGGCAGGAACTTTGCCAAGGTCCCCTTTCCTGGGGTTCGACCAGATCTGCAAACCTCCAGCAACCAGGCTGAGCTCTCTTACCACTCAGCCACGATGACCATGATGGTACATTCCTTCCAGCGCTATTTTTCTCGATCCTCCACATCAAGTACGGCCCCCAAAGTTTTATTTACTTACCGTTAGTCCGCAATCCCTTGCTAAAAATCCGTTTTAAAATGTGGCGTCTAGGAGATTTTCTGTGGAATATTGGTAACTTTATTTACTGCGTGCCGCACGTATATGATCCTTTGCGCGCCTACAATAACCATCTCGTTTCATTGTTTCCGGTTGTGACGACACAGTTTTTACGTCATTGATGTCACGCGACCCGCAATTCGTCTGCTATAGGCCAGACGTCGTTCACGTGATCACGAGGGCAGAAGTGACGTTGTAGTATTACTACGCCGAATCTCGCGAGGGCAGCGTACGGACACATGACTGCGCGTGGCTGTTATGAGGCAGGCCGGATGTTGCTTTAAGGATATTGATTGTATATTATTTATGTATTGTTGCAATGGACGGAGGGCGCGCCCCCCCGCAAAGCGACGTGTAGCGGGGGCGGATTGCTTACCATTGTGTTTCAAGTCAGCAAGAAAACGGTAGTTAGGTGGCAATTAAGGTGGTGAAAACCGTCGTACCATGTTCATACGTGCTTTAGCTTCAGAGTTAAGCCCTAACCAGATTGGCTGTACGGAGTCGCAGTATGGTGTAAAAAAGACTTAAATATTGGTCCTTAACGCAACACCAACCATACCAAGGCAGCAATTTCGACCTTGTAGGCACGTATAGCCGCGCATTGCTTCGCACGAAAATTTCTTCTGTCTGGAGAGGCCTTTATAGGCGAACGAATAAACAAACATACATGCAGGCACACAGACACAGCTATCTTTTGGTGATGTAGGTAAAGTAGGTATGTTTTGTGCTTCCAGTGAAGGATGATACCAGGAGGACCTTTCGGAACTGACGCTGGAGGTGCCCATTTTAATGCAACATACCGCCTGCCTTATAACAGCTACGCGACGATCGCATCCCGCATTTACTATAGTCAAGGTCAACTGAGACAGTAGCTTCGTTCCTCGCAGCAAAAAACGAAGCTACCATCTCAGTTGGCATTGCACCTAATAGACAAGCCAGCGTGAACGCATTAATTGTGTCGTTACAAACCGGAATGATTCTCGAATTTTAAAATTACAATTTATAATTTTCTCGACTAGTGTCTTATAATTTTGCTTCGGCGATCTATTGGAATAATTAATTTTAATTTTTATCGCATTAATCTTTTAGATTTTTGATCTCATGGTAATTATTTACAAATTAGGTCATGCACACCCAGATGTAACACCATGGTTATTGTAAGCGCGCAAAGCATCATATATGTGCGGGACGAACGTAAATAAAGTTCCCCTATATTCAACAGAAATCTCCTAGACGCCACATTTTAAAACGGATTTTTACTAAGGAATTGACTAACGGTTATGAAATAGACCTTTGAGGCCGTACTTGATGTGGAAGATCGAGAAAAATGGCGTTGGGAGGTATATCCCTTTAATATTTCTCACTGAAGCCCATCTATCTCACAGATTTTTAGCTGGGGGTGGGGGGACCGCAAATTTCGGCCGTAAACCCAGGTGTTAACGAGTCCCTTACCCAACCTTTGGTCAAGAGAATTTACGAAACTTTATTTGTTGAAACTCGGCTAACAAGGCCATCAGTCTCGGGCTGCGCTGTCGTCAACCATCACACTCGAACGAAGGTAAACGCAGCGCAGAGCGACTATAAGGGCGGCCATGACATCGGTGCAGATAGACCACAAACTGATTTGCCCTCGGCGTTAGGGAAGTTTCTTGTGAGAAAGAGAACGTTAAAAAGAAACGAAAACGTATGATTATGGGGAGCTGCACGAGCACCTGGCCTAGCTAATAACGGACTAATACCAAACAGATTGAGTGGAGTGAAAATTGTTGTTCCGAGAGGAAATTGGCCAAAAGTAAAAACATCGAGGCTCTTTTACGTTGTCGTGCGACCTCATTTTACATTTAATAAAAGACTTTGTTTAATGTTGATCTGAGGGTCAGGCCCGCCCGTGAAATTATAACAATTTGTGATTTATGATTTGTGTTTTGTTTGGAGTTCTTGTAAATGTAGAAGGATTTAAAACAGACACCATGAACGATATGAAATCGTTTACGGAATATAATTTGAGAACCGTAGGGTTTCCACCAAAGAAACATTATTTTAGAGTTTAGTAAAATAAATACGGTTGCAAACCTATTTACGTTGCCTTTTGGACTGACATGTCAGACTGCCTGAGCGGGAAATTGAACTCAAGACCTTTGAAACCAAGGGCAAAAATCCTACCGCTTAGCCATACTGAAAAAAGGCCGTGTCATTACGGCTTAACGGTAGGATTTCTGCCTTTGGTTTCAAAGGTTGTGGGTTCAATTCCCCGCTCAGGCAGATAAGTTCAAAAGGCAACGTAAATAGGTTTGCATCCGTATTTATTTAACACTTCTCGAACCCCTTTGGCTTTCCGTCCTGTTTAGAGTTTAGTATCACTTTAATCCTCCAAAATGTGCTTTTGTCGGCTTTCGTTCACTGTCGCCATGTTGGCTACGAAGCCAAAGCGTATGGAGCCGGTCTTTGAGATAACTGCAAGGGGTACTGAATATACGAGGAGATTTAAACATTAGCGCAGTTTGACTAAAAAATGGTCATTTTTTTGGATTTGTTGGCAGCTGTTGCAATTTTCAGCAACTAGAATTTTTTCCCTGATTTATAACCTTAATATATGTTCCGCAGCGTTAAGGGACTGGACAAAATAACCTTATTTATGCTAAAGAAAGCGGCTCTCACAGCATCGGATTGACCAAAGACGCCTTAGTTTTCTCCGCTCCGGGTGCGCCTTGCAGCTAGCTCTCGTCATCAGTATGACGTCAGGGTAGTGGCTATATCATCTAACCGGAAGTTGATTACGAAACATGGGCGATAATCATCCTCAGTGAGTTGGCGTTACACGAGAATAACACTTCTTCCATTAGGGAAATGCTCCAACTTAAATTGGTTTTTTTAAGGAACAATTCAGGAGATTTGGTTTTTAGGATAGCTTGATCTGTAACGATTAATTTTAGCAAAATTTTTAAGTAATTCATTTTGACATTAAAGGTTTTATAGAAAAAGACGATGGACGGGGCATCCACCCTCCAAAGACCCAAGCGACAGATGTAAGACGTACCACCATTATGACAGTGCTTTTGCCGCATGAGGGAGGAAAACCTCGTGCAACGGGCGGGAAACAACCGGAGAAAAACCCGTACGTATACACTTCCCATCACCAGGATCGAACCTGGGTCTGTACGAAGCCAGAGATGTACAGCCGGGACCACGGCGCCTATCGAATCTGACGCCCCAGCGCTCGCAGCTACCCGTGAACCCAAATATAGGCTGTTATCACAGCTTTGACAGTTCAGACAACAGCCTATAAAACCTTTAATGTCAAAATAATGGATTCGTTAAGGATATGTTGAATCTTCGTTTGGAAGGCAGTAGCGGAATTTACTGTTTTTGCTTGCGTAAACAAGTCATCATGCGTATGAAAATAAGGATTAGGCCTCTAAAAGTTAATTACGTGGTTCTCAAGAGCGAATGAAACGTTTTTTTTAAGCAATAGTAAAAAAAAATCCCGATCAACAAACAGTTCTTGGAGCCGATGACCATGTCGCCCGAGCTCCATTCACAGGATCGCTTTGGAACGAATGTAAGGACCGTTCAGAGCTTTGTCACAACTAAAAACTTGAAACTACATAAAGAGTTTTATCCAATAAGCAATATTTGAACTCTAAGCGATGTGGAACCCGAAATTAAACATAGATATCATACTTCACAACCAAATTCAAGATAATGGATGTTTGTTTTTTTTTGCTTGGTAAAAATAAAAAATCCATCACCCGCATCTAAAGAGTCGCGGGGGAAAAACCCACAGCCCGCCCACGTCATTTTTTTGGACCTCTCCTGAGAACCATTTAATTAATATTTAGCCTCCTAGGAATGCAAAACTAGACCAAGTATATGAAGTAATTTTTCCCTCGAGATAGGCGTGATAGTAAGCATCATAAATACGGGTGAAAACCTATTTGCGTTGCTTTTTGGACTTAAATCAATGTAAATAGGTTTGCATCCGTATTTATTTAACACTTCTCGAGCCCATTTGGCTCTACATCTCTGGGAATTATCATCTCACAGAACAGTAGCAACACTCAAAAACAGAACGTGTAGCGGCGTCTGTTATCTGTTATGAACACCATTACATACAAACTTCAAAGTCGCCTGAGGAACAGCTCTCGAGCGGCCTCTTCTGCAATCTGTGTTAGTGAAACAACGGGAGCAAAAACGGCAAGGGGACACAACATTTACCAACACATGCCGTTCTCTGGCGTGTTATCAGCTATTTTTATGAATACGGCAGAAATGTAAGGTAAGCAGGAAATGCACAAATGCTTTATTTTTTTTAAAAAACTATGTTTATTTTATTCACAAAGAGTTATTCTCAAAAAAATACTAATAGAACACATGCGTATTACAGGTGGCTTTTTCAAAATCCTCAAATTCAGAAAGAATGGTGAATTTTACGTAATTTAACAAAGATTTTTAGGGTTGAATTTTGTCACCAGGGGTGATGCAATATATTTTCAAATTCACAGTCACCTTTGACACCCCAAGGAGAAGATACATTTGCACCAGTAATCAAATAATAAAACCATTTTTCTATAGTTGGAAATGCAAAATAGCAATTGAGCAGTGTGCAGAGGAAAAAGCTGCGGGAAAAAACACAAGAGGGAAAAAGCTAGGAAAAGAAAGCCTAGAGTAAAAAAAAATCCGTAGAAAGAAAATTCGCGAAAAAAGCCTAAGAAAAACCGTAGTTGAAAACAGCTGCGCGAAAAAACGCCAAACGAAATAAACATCTGAAGGAAAATCGGGCCGAAGGGGAAAAATGCTTTATTCTTTTCGTTCTGTTGTGGTTATTAAAGGTTAGGTTAGGTCAATTGTGTTGGCTTGAATATCACCAGACAGGGACAGGAAATTCAACAGGTCACGACGTTTGTAACGTTGTTTTGTCGTTTTTTTCTTCTTTTTTTTTTTCATGTTGTTGTTCAATTGTAAAATCAATTGCCTTGGCACGAATTTCCCCAAGAATATTTTACCAGGAGAGGACTTTCGTAACGATTATTTTCTTCAGCTTTTTTCCGCGGTTTTTTTTTTCACGACTTTTCTTTCCTAAAATTCAAAATACAACACAACGTTGGATTCGACTAGTGGAAAATTGGACTGGCACACGTGACTATCTTTGTTAAATTGCGTAAAAAGATGTCTCTTGTATTGTCTTGTGCCTAAAAATGTTCCAATAGTGCAATTTTGGCATCGTATTTTCCTTTTAAAACCAAACAAAACAAGACGCAAAACGAAGGGAAAAAAAAACAAAAAACATCGGCCTATATGGTTTTTACTTCAACGTAACAAGAAAGTTGTATTGATTTACGACCCAGGCACGAATAGTCGAATTCCATTTTCAGAGATTGCCTCGTTTGTCCTGGTCCGCCTCAATGGCCTCGAAGAGCGCCTTGAAGTTACCTGCTCCGAAACCCTGTTTAAGAAAAAACAAAAACAAAACGTACATAAATAGTGATGTCAGCACCAGGAAATGTAGGATGACTTGAGATAAGCTGATTTAAATATCGATAAGAGATTGATTATTCTCTTCTGGGAGTGGGTGGCAAAGCTTTCCTTGTTCCGGTAGTGACCTAATTCAAAGAGAAAGTCTTCTTTTATTGATGAATGAGAGCGACTTGAATTTACTTTCAGTGATTAATTCATCAATAGTGAAAAGGGAAAGTGTAGGCCTATTCATTTGTCTTTTAACTGCTGATGCGATCGTAGAAAGTAACGGGAGTCTAAGACGGAAGCGATTTTCAATAAATGTTTAAATGCTTCCTTCTTTCCCTGTCAATACAATACGTGCAACCGACAGTGGGATTTTCATATATTAAAAAAAAAAGGCTGGTAAATCAAGACACACGCTAGTGCGTCGTCCGTCAAGACTTTTAAATCAAGACACACGCTAGTGCGCCTCCCGTCAAGATAAACGACAACATCAAGATAAAACATATATATGAGCATGGCGGCCACTAGAAACGTTGTGTCTTTACATAGTTTGACCATCTGAGGATAAATAATAATGCTACAGAAAAGGCTGAAACTTGTTTGATCGGGAGACTTTGGTCGCCTGACAACATAAAAGTCACTATTAATGACAATGCTTACCGTTTTCTTTTTGAAAAAAACGAAGTTAATAAAATTGATATTTGCCTATTATCACGAGTACTGGCTAACGCGATTGCAACAATGCCAAACTGAACATTAAAAAATCCGTGCGTTTGCAAAGAGCTACTGCAGTACTAATAAGAACTATTAATAATTTGAAAAAGGTGACTGATGTCCTCAAAATATAACGAAAGCCAACAAAAAAAACTAGAAAACCAGAAAACTAGATTGGTGTTTCATCTCATAATTGCTTAGAAAAAAAAAATGGCTTACCGTGTGATTGTGGCGTTGAATAACTTCGAGGAAAAGCGTTGGCCTGTCCTGCATTGGTTTTGTGAAAAGTTGCAGCAAATAGCCGTTGTCATCAAAGTCAACCAGAATGTGAAGTTTTTGAAGCTAGAACATCGAATTAAAATTAAAAATTAGACTGTTCAACCAGTCAGCCCTCTAGCACGAAAACCATACTGTCAAATGGAGCCCGCTAAATATTGCACTAAAACTATAACTTTAGTTGCAAACGATGAAGGTTCAGCGAACCAAACTTCAATGCTCCACACTGTTATGAAAATAAAGTTTTAACAGGAATAACTGTATCACAATGCATTGTGGGTTCAGAGGCATCAATCGATCAAGAACCCAAACTGGTAAAATGGCCGCCAAGTTAAATGCTTCGGCCTTTCAAAAGAGTGTTATCAACACAGGTTAAAGGTTAAATGAAAAACTTGGCCATTGCTACTTGATATTGTTTATCCTTTTGGAGGACGTAATTATTAAAACACAAGAAAATTAATAGCTTAACACAGTTGCTTAACAATGCCATCTCACGGCAAGAAATGGTCCCAGAAAATGGAAAAGGTCAAATTTTGTCGTCATGTACATAAAATGCTGCATACTACTGTTTAATTCTTCGTTTTGATTTTAGAAATGTGTTTCCTATTATTGTAATACACAACTGTAAATCGCATTTCTTTTTTACCTTCATACTAATGTCCAACAGTAAGCCCGTCCATGTGCGCATGAACCTCTGCGCATGCGTGCCTGTTATGACAAATTTGACAGGATGGGTTATAATAGAATAGAAGGGGTCGGCCAATAAGCTTACAGCTTTTTGAAGGGCCAAGCAGAAGATGTTAAGTGGAAGATACCACCACCATTTTGGTTGTTTCTTGCCGCGTGAGGGAGGAAACCAGAGCACCCGGAAGAAACCCTCGTGCAACGGGCAGGAAACAACCGGAGAAAAACCCGTAAATATGAGTTTCCTTTCACCAGGATCGAACTCGGGTCTGTAAGAAGCCAGAGATGTACAGCCTGGGGACCAAGACGCCTATCGAATCTGATGCCCCCCCTCTCCCCCCCCCCCCGCCCCCCAGTGCTCATGGCCACCCGTGTTTCCCATTTTACCGATGTAACACGAATTTTTTTAAGCAAATATGCAGTTTTGATTGGGCGATCTACTGGCATACATACTTTCCCTTTTTACAGCAACTGATTTCAGAAAATCCGATCATAAATAAATTATTGATAAACAATAATAACATATAATGGATAGATAGACAGCGCCCTTTCCCATCTTGTTTTACTAATGCTGTACGGGTTAGGCCTAAAGTCTGACACCACATATTCGTTCTTGAAAGGAAGTTCTTGCTGGAACAAACCAGAGTGATTCACAGAGAACAAAAAAAAAATAATAAAACGTAAGACTAAACGTACAAATCTTCAACAATTCAGTTTTGTTTTAATTATAAATTCCTTTTTTCACCAGCAAAGTTATGACTGATCCACTCCCCCCCCCCTCAAACCCAAGTATTATTTACCGTATCCAAATTTTCTTTGACTTTCGTCTTGGATTTCTGTAGCTTTTCACGCAAGGCCTTGTAATAGGAGTCGGGAACTGACAAGAATTCCACACCTCTAGCTCGCAAGTTGGTGATCTGGAAATCGAAACCGAAACGAAAGACGTCAATCAATGTGAACCTGGGTATGACCTTGAAAATATTGACGTTGAATAATTGGTACTTACAGATTGTATGATATCACTGGAGTTTAGGGCAATATGCTGGACACCGGCCGTTCCGTAATACTCCACGTATTCCTAAGACAAAAATAAAAGATATCAGACAACTTTGTTTCATACAGAATTTATACGTATATTATCCCCATAATAATGGTGACCTTAATAATGTGTTCAGTGAGTCATTTTATGCCAGTGGAAGAGTGGGTACATCGATGAAGGGGCTATAAACCTAGTAACTGATCTGGGAGAGTTTGGGTTCCCATTTCGAATCCGGATAATGCCACCCCAAAGAAACGTAAGTGTATGAAGGTATTACATCCTACTGAACTCAGTGTTATTTCTAGTGTACGATTTTTGCTATTTGGCTAGTTTTCCGCTTTACTTTATTAACAAGGCCGTGTATATTAGAGTTCGTTTGTGCAGGAAAATTTCAGAAAATTGGACAGGCTGCGGAATGGAATGGAATTTATTTAAAGGGGCTCTGGCCCGAAGCCACGTACCCCAACTACAGCTAATTACAGCCAAAATAACACTGCAATTCGATTACCACGTTACTACACCACCACCATACGAAACGTGTACAATCACCAAACTCAACTAGGGAGTCAGAACTACTTCTTCCAGCATGTGCTAGTCCTGACCCAACACCCAAGTCACCGAAAGTCACAAACACAAGTCACCGACTCACACAAACCTAGTAAATGACTACTCACCTCCACTGTGTACAAGCCGTAAGGAGGGATGGAATGTGCAGTCGAAGAGTCGTGTATCCTAAATGCTACAAACACATTCAATAAAACTATGATTCCACCAACACCGTTACCTGTGCGTAAACTCTAAGCCATAATAATCTCAGAGAAGAAGGAACAAAATACCTAGAACTAGAACTAGAGCACTTCGTACATCGGACTCACAAATGTACACCGGTTGTCTTACAGAAGCTAACAACAACTTAGTCTGCCTGCAGTTTTCTTATCATCGGACGCACACGGAGGGTATGACAGAGAGGGATCCCTCTTCAGCCAACGATGTAAAACAAGACGCTGCGAATCAAATTTGGAGCACTGCAGCAGAAAATGACCAACAGAATCCTCAACTCCACACACTTGACACAACTTAGAACCACCCCAACCAAGACAACGTCTGTGGTGCAGCAACAACGAGTGGCCCGTTCTCCGGTGAGAGAGTTAGCGGGCCTTCCAAAACGAAGGCTATCAACAGTTGATGCATAAGGCACTCCGGGTGAAGATCGTACAATGCCCTACCAATCGACGCAGTTGCCCACTCTGTATTACAGAGACCCTTAGTCCGCTGTGATGAGTTTGCTTTGCCGGCGACGATCAGAGCCTCCTACAGCAAAGGCTGAAACATCCTTGCCTTGACAATGCTACGCAAAAACGAGACACAAATAGCGGCGCGACACCTTTGCTAAGTGGCGCTATCGGTTGAAACCTTTGGAAACCTCGTTGGTTCGTTTGCAACTTTGCTGCTTGGTGTTGAGATGGCAGCACCTATCAAAGCTGCTCCTACTTCTTTGCCTATGTTAGATTTTAGTCGCCGATTTTGGTGTGTTCTGTTACGGCTTCTACTGTAGGAGATCTGTTCCCATGCTATGCTGTCTTGAAGAGCCTGGTACATTTCGCCTTCTGGTGACATTGATATAAGTATACTATTTTACCCTACGTTTTACGAGAAGCGGCACCACCTACTTATCTACCCTGCTTGTAACTATTGTTCAGTTCGTGGTGGCTGATCAGTTTTTATATTTTGAAAAGTCAAAATCCCAGAAAACTCTTCCCCAATATTATTGATTTACAAACCTAAATCAGCAAAAAGGTCATAAACTATATGTGGAAAATTTCAAATGAATCAGATAGTGGGTTTAAAAATGAGCTTGGAGACAGACACGTGGCAATAGCGCAGGAAACGACTCTTCTTGAACAGCGTCGCACCGCTTGTCACTTATACTCAGCATTCACAACACTATAAGTTAGTATTAAACTACTTTGGCACTCGCTTCCTGGACGTGAACTAAAAGCCCCTCCTCACCTGTATTTGGCTCTTCTTTTTTCCTGGTGCTGGTTCGTTAATAGGCATCTTAATAGTTTCTTCATAGTTGGTGACAACAATGGACCGAAGGGCGGAATACTCCGTGTGGATCTGGGAATCGTCCACGGACCAGAATCGATGGAATAAAAGGGTCTGCAAATACCTGCAAATGTAAACTCAAGTAAGATTGGGCTCCCAATTACATGCAGCTGTGCGGTATTGAAATTTCGATGGTATATTATCACAGTAAGTTGCTTTGCGATATTACAGTATTCAACCATGTGATTAAACTGCAGTTAGGCTAACACACTTTGCTAACAGTGCCATCTAGTGGCAAAAAATGGTGCTAGAATTGACAAAATTCAAATTCTTTCATTTTATTGTATTAAATACTGCATGCAATGGATTTTAATTGTTTTTATTTTTGTATTTAAGAGTTTAAAAAAGTGTAAATCATATTAACTGCCCTCAAATCCTTTCGTTTTGCCCGTCTGCTGCTAGATGGTGTTAATCTACAATAAAAATGTGCAGAGATTTCTTTATTTTCTTCCATATCAGTTCCAGAATTTAGTTCTTGGCTTGCTTGTCGTTTTCTTTCATGCGTTTGAAGTTTATTAATTTTATTAATGCCTGTTTGCATGAGTGTTTTTAAGGCAACATTCGAAACCTAATAACGCCATCTGCAGTTATTAATGCCAAGTGGATGTTTTGTCCGGAGACTGGTTATTTCATTTCAGGAAGAAAAAAAGTGGACAAATTCTCAGTTTAACGGCATCTAACTGGGTTTAGGTACAAAATCAAAAGAGTTAAAGATTCCCAATACAGAAAATTCCGAAAAATAGAAAGAAAGAAACAAACCAATCACTGGTTGGCGTCATGCAGTCGTCCGGTTGGTTTCCAACCACGTGATCAATGAAGTGAATTCCACCAGGTGGCCTGCAAATAAATACACCATTATTCGTTGAAAGGTCACAAAAGTATCGAAATTGGAAAGTTGAATTATTTATCACCTAAAGGGTGCTAGCATGTTTTTTTTTTAAATCACTCTTGGGGAGGGATGGGGAAAATTCTGAGCCCTGGAAAAAGGGTTGAGGACAGAAAACCACCAACCTGGAAAACTAAAGAAATTTTAAAGTACGTTTGAAATTCAGCGAAAACTCAGGGAATTCTCTGATTTTTGTCACAAAACCTGGAAAACTCAAGGAAAAAACAAAGCCACAATTTTAGTTTAATGCACTAGTCCTATAAATGCATTAAACACATTCTGTGACGACATTGTGGTAAAATAAAATGTATTCTTGTAATTCTGTGTTGACATCTACAAGCTTATTAAATTGGGCTTTTTGTACTAAGTCAGCCGTAAAACTGGTAAAACTAGTAAAATGTGTGGAAAGATTTCTTATTCTGGTAAATAACCAAAAAAGTAACCCCAATTACTACGGAAAAATCTGGAAAACTAAGGAAATTATTTCTTTATTTTGGTGGAAACCTGAAAAAAGTACTGCCAAACTGGTCCAAGTGTTTACGATTTTGACATCTTTTGAGGTGTTAGTTACGAAATTGAATATTTTTACTCATATCAACACAACTTCTGAAAAAACCTTTGACTCCAGAACTGAAGTGCGTGGCGAACTGAAAAACGTGTTCCGAAAGGTTGCTACAACGCACGCTGACGTGTCTCCAGACAGAAGACAATTTCGTGCAAAACGATGCGCTATACTACTCGCCAACAAGGTCACAATTGCTGCAATCGTATGGTTGGTGTTGCGTTTAAGAACCAATATTGAAGTCTTTTTTACACCATACTGCATCGGCGAGCAACCAGTCTTGGAGCTTAAAGTCGTACAGCCTACTACAGAACTAGACCGCAACACTACACGATACTACAACTCTGACAGGTGAACTTTGTTTATTAATGGAAGGAAATTGTTGATATTTGTGCTGGACGACGCATCTACGTGACCGTTAACTAATTACTGGAAGACGGGCCTTGTACTTTGACATAAAGTCAATAATACTAGGGCCGTCGTCATTTCCATTGTCGACAAAATGGAGCGGGCTCCGCTTTCTTTGCTGTTTGGCTGTTTGGTCAAAAAAGGTCGGCCTTGAAAGTAGTGATATCATTCAACCAGGGATAGGCCGCCAATGTAGCTAGCTACTTAGCTGGACAGTATCATGTAAACGTTATTGAAGCTACTATCTGTGTGTGAATGGTGGACACTCATCCTTTAACGATTAGTTTTTTCTTTATCCCTGCGCCTTTCCCTTACATTTTCCGCAATGTGAATTTCGGCTGCGTTGGGATGCATTCTCAACATGACAAAATATTAAGACAGGGCCGATCAGCTTTTTCTACCTGAACCATTTACGAGCCCATCATTAACCAAAACTCGTCGATACCAATCCCGATCCCGATTACCGATGCCAAATCCCGATAACCGATCCTAGTTCCCAACTGACCTAAACTGTAACACTGAAGTATGTCTTTATTAGAAAACAAAAACGAACCCGTTTGACTGATCCGAAGTCAAAACAGCAAAGGAACACAAACAAACTTTCCTGTAAGGTTTCGGATACTGCAGTGTTCTTGTACTGTTTAGTCTACGTGAAACCTTACTGCTGCACTCAAATGTTTTTACCATTTTTACTTTGGCACACGATACGTCAGCTAAGTGGTGCATTTTATTGGCTAAACGACATTGCTGGAAAATGTTTGAAAACTAATCGTCTTAGTGGGTTAGCACAGCTATACAGGTAAGTCAGGGTTGATGAGACTATATGAAAACCTGGAAATGTCCTGGAAAGTAATAATGAAATTCCAAGCCTGGAAAAGTGTTTAAAAATCTTGAAAAATGATACTGTATCATTAGTAGGGTGATGAATACGACGTGACTGAAGAACATTTAGGCCAGAAAGTAATCGAGTGTGTAGCCTTACGTTATTGTTCCATTGTTTGGACATGTAAAGTTTTGAAATTCGGGGTCTGGCATTAATTGTATTTACATGTAAAACAATCAATCTTGTAGTTTAGAGCTCCCGAACCAATTGACCAATTAGAAAAGGCCGTATGGAAAGGGCACATTTACAGAGCAATACCTCTAAAATGAGCTATGAACCAGCTTTATACGACAAATAGTTTGATCTGTAGAGAGCGTAGTAGAAACTTCGTATCGTGCCAAGAAGAAGATCAACAACAACAAACCAAATATGAAAATCACGATTCCAGCTAAATTTGAGCGTAAAATGTTGAAAGACAGCAGATAAATTAAGCATCGAAATTTCGGCTTTAACATGGGAGGTTGAGGTCAACCCTTACAGTAAAAGATTACTTTTGAGAGCACCTGGCAATGGCACCCGGCCAAGATGAGATTAGAATTTGGGAAACTGAACTGAGCGAAAAATTGTAAATAAATTCAATTTCGGCAAACAATTTCTTTGCAAACTGGAAAGGGGTGAAAAATATTTTTCGCAAATTGGATGGGGGCGAAATATTGTTCGGCAAATTGGATAGCGACGAAATATTGCTCAGCAAACTGGATAGGCGCGAAATATTGTTCAGCAAATTGGATGGGGGCGAAATATTATTTGGCAAATTGGATGGGAGCGGAATATTGTTCGGCAAAGTGGATGGAGGTGAAATATTGTTTCGCAAATTTGATAGGGACGAAATGTTATTAGGCAAATTGGATGGAGGTGAAATATTGTAAGTCTGCCCACTCCCGTGGTAAACTACATTCCTAGCTCCCGAGGTGCGACAGTGACAATGCTTACACAACTTATACTAAAACCCTGATTATAAACTGTTAATGAGGATAAGCAACTAAGAAAAAAATGTAAACTTACAATTTTTCTAGGCTTACATCTTTGGTTGGATGTTTCTGAAATCCTGGCAGAAAAATTCCGTTGTAGTTTCCTCTTTCAATCAACGTGTGGGTCGTATCACCATACTGAAACAATAATAAAAAAGACCAAACTGTATTTATGTTAACAATTTAAACTAGTGTTTGAGGACGGAGTGGTGCAGAGATTCGTCAACAGCTCCGCTCTATGGGTCTCGACAGTGCTTGATTTCAGTAGTCCGAAAATGGAAGATTAACCGAGCAAAAAATGTCTACGCCGTTTAGGAAAAAAACAAAAACTTGTAGAGCTCGTATCCCCATGGAACTCACAGCTGAGAAGGTACGTAAATAGATAACGGATTAGAGTTCACTCCAACGAAACTATAATTTGAACTCCAATTTCAGGAAACAGGGATTTTTTTAAAACTGGTAACTTCAGAAAATGAACGCAATTTTGAAATTTATGTTTGTTTTCTCTTTGTGTGTATAGTGAATAGTTATGTGCGTGTATGCGTTTGCATGGAGGTTGGTATGTCAGAATCCTTGTTCCCTGGAATTGGAGTTCAAATTATAGTACGTTTCATTCGAGTAAGCTTAAACCGTTTTCATCAGCCTACTACAAAATAAGTACTACTGTTTTCTATAGCGTTAGTTTGCTGTAGACAAATTCAACTCTTTTGTTGGTAAACTCTGGTACGATTTGGTGAATATACTTTAATGCAACAAATGTTTATAGGCGGTGAAGGATCGTTGAAGCATTTCAATGCTAGATTCCGAAGTGGTACTTGGCGAACACGGAAATAATAAAAAAAAAAAAAATTCCCCAGCACACAATAAAAAATGCCTGTTCGTCACCAAAACTACTTTAGGCCTGGAAACAATTGCACATACAAACGTTACAAGTTTCCAGTAGGTGTTAGTAATGAAAGTATGGTCATAAGAAACGAATGGTCATCCCTTTGCAAGAATGGTACACTGGTAAGGGGTTCTTTGGTCTACGTTTTCTTTGACAGATTCCGAGTCCGACGATCAGGGTTCAGACAATTTCTGAATTCTCAATTTCCCTGACATTTGAGGTTTTCCAGGTGCCTACAATGGCAATTTCCAGGTGTTTACACAATATTTAGTGAGAAAAACAGGCAGTAGCTAATGTTTTTATTAATACTTGAACCAAGAGGGCATTACCAATTTCATTAAAGATACTGGTATAATAGCCTAAGATTTGGTTTATTGAAGATATATCTAAAATACTCGAACATATTAAAACGCAAATTAAAATGTTTGCTACTAGCTTAGGATTTTGTTTCTGATCTGCAAATTCAATGGAACTTACAGAGTAGACAAAGAGGCATTTTTTTTTTCAAATTTCCCTGTCTTTTCCCAGATTTTCAAAAAATTCTTGTTTTCCTGAAATTTCCTTGAGATTTTGGCTCTATTTTCATTTTCCCTGAGATTTCAGGTTCTCCAGGCTTTGTCTGAACCCTGAGGATCTTTCAGTTCTTGGAATCGGTCAAAGAAAAAGTCGGCCAAAAACTACTTATCGATCAGCGGACCATTGTTGCAAAACTAAAGCTGTAAGTCTTGGTTGTTGACACTTACAGTTTGTACAGTGGCCATACGAACAATTCCAGCCTCATCCTTCTCTTCCCAGATGTCTCGGACTACTTTGGCTCCGCGTTCTTTGGCACGCTATAAAAAAAAGTCAACAAATAAATCATAATTATCATTTTATTGGGTAGGGGGGAGAATAGGAAGACGAAAATGAAAAACGACTTTCGGAAGTGTTCGCCTTAAAGAGGTTCAAGCCTCATACTTTACCTCCGGATTTCAAGATCTCACTCCTCTTTTAACGATGAAACAATGCAGTAATGTAAAGGACAGGACAGACAACAATCGGCCTGATAAGTGTTAAATTAATACGGATGCAGACCTATCTACGTTGCCTTTTGGACTTAAATGTCAGCCTACCTGAGCGGGGAATCGAACCAACGACCTTCGAAACCAATGGCCGGAGTCGTACCACTCAGCCATGCTGACATGGCCAGATTTCGAAGGTCGTTGGTTCGATTCCCCGCTCAGGTAGGCTGACATTT
>JAHWFP010146468.1:0-15486 GCA_023313725.1 Lithobius niger
GAGGATTAGTAGCATATTTTGATTTGAAATGCCTCTAAAAACAGAAATGAAGCAGGCTTAAATTTAATTCCTTGTCCAGAAACTGGCGCATCTCTGAATATTTTCAAGAAAAGATTTTCAGATAAACGTCGTCGTAGAACATACTGTGGAGCGTGAAACACCGAATCGCAAGTTAAACGGATTTCAAAAAGTTCACTAGTATCATAACATCGAGACTGACTTAATCTCGCACATTTTCAATGTCGCACTGCTGTCTTCATCACGTTTCGTGGTTTTTTGAACTTCTTATTCCAAGGGCATATATTGTGGATTCGAATTTGAGCAGCACCGTGGCCTCACATATTCGCAGGATTGCACCACTGATCTTGCTTCTACGGACTGCTGAGATCTTTGTTGACGAGGTGCAAAACTCTTGAATATTCAAGGCCCTGCCTTTCCAAGAGTCTAGCACCTCGTCAACAAAGATTTCTACAGTCACCTTGATAAACAGTGGGCCGTAGAAGTAAGATCAGTAATGCAACTCTGCGAATATGGAAGGCCACGGTGCCACTCGAATTCGAATCCACAGTATGTCCTTAGAGTGAAAAACGTACTTAGAAGTTCGGTAAACCAGGAAGCCTGAAGACGACGGCAGTGTGTCGTTGAAAATTTGCAAGATTAGGTCAGTCTCAATATTGTGAAAGTGAGCATATTTTTTGCAATTCTTGTAGTTTGCGATATTTCGTTAGGAACACCATGTGCAGTGACTGCAGTTACTCCGCACTCTCCACCATGTAAAACTGTAACAAGACGGGACCCTCCTGTTCCCGAGTTTGTAGTCAAGTAACCTTGCATATTCTGTAACAATGCCACATTGTACCATGTATGCTTTGCCTTTCGGTCTCGTGCTGATGGCCGGAGGCATGGCAACGGTTTTGGAATGGGCACAACGGTTGCAGACGCCATTCCGGCTGCACACCATCTTTCGGTCCCCTTTTCGACTCATCCTTTCGAAATTCATTCCGAACCTTACGCCATTCCCAATTAATCCAAAGTCATGCCTCCGACAGTCTGCCGTGCCCGAAGTGCAGGCGAGCGCCCAACATCACGTCAATAAACTGAACAGCATCCAGACTCACGACTCCATCGTCCTGGCTTGATTAGGTTTAAGAGGGAATTCCAGCGTTGAGGGTTGGATCCTCCACTCTGCGGGGCATTCCCCAGTTCCGCCTCTGCACCTGTTGCAGGTTCAGTTTTATTCGTTTACTGATGCGTGTGTTTATTATTTATTGAACTACAAGTTGATTCTTTTTTATATTGCAGCCAATCAGCCTAACTTCCAGACTCCCGCATACTAACTGCAAATTGACAACTCAACCAATGACTTCTTCAGCAGCAACTCGACAAAGTTACGGACAATGTGAGCCAGGTAGCCGAAGCGGCCGGCGTATGAAAGAGCAAAGTGTCATCTCGTATACGTGTACGTTTTCCATTGCAATGAGCGACAGAATATATTCCAGCAAACCAGTATCGGACCCCTGCTCCCCAATTGAAAACAAAACTTCAACAACTGCAGCTAATAGTTTCAGTAATAGTGATGTTAATTGCTTCCGATTGTTATCACCGCCTATGTTTGCTTGTCTGTATTTAAAAGTTCAGCCTATATTCAGTACATTGAAGTTTGTCTGATGTACGTTGTCTGGTTGGCAAGACCATCATTGTTATCACTATGGCTGTGCTGTCATGCGCGCATGTCCTCTCTCGCTGTTGCTGTAGTCACTAACAAATGACGCGTGTATTTACGTTTGTCATTAGGCAAGCCTGTAGATTTACTATGATGTACCTCGCTATCACTAGTAGTGTTATCAGTAAGTGAGTCGTATACAGTCTTGCTTTACGTAAGTGCTTTTCCGTACAGTGCCATCATATTGGTTTTTGTTGTACTTGCCATATTACCGTACACCATAGTAGTCCCAAGCATTATTTTAACTTAACGAAAGCTGTTCACCATGCAAATGACTAAGGTGACATATGTCGTGTACTTAACGCATTGGCCTCCAGTGAGCTCAATTGGACAGCTTGCCAGTATAAAATAATAGGTTTAGTTTCACCGTGGATGTGTAAGAGCATACCGTAATTTCCAGTGGATTACGTAGTTCCATGTTAATGACAATGATCACGAATAATATTTGCATACTGCCATTTCATATGCTTAACGTAACTCCAATGTAAGTCGGCAATGCCATTTGTGTAGCGAGCACAACTGAACAAAAAAATAAAGGAAATGCATTGAACACGATGTATCATCTGTCTGCTAGATCGTTTGCTTAGTATAGTTAAAACCTGGCAATATAGTTTGATTTCTGTTTGCACGGGGAAGTGCTATATATGACCCTTTATTTCTTGCTATTCTTTAGGAAGTGTAAGAGAAGTGTGACTTAGCAGTATTGCGGGTGAAAGCAAGTGATTTGTTAACGAGGTTTTTTTTACATAATATTCGCAGCTTTTTCCCTGCCGTCAGTCTGGAAAAGTAACAGCGTTGTCCTAAAATTTCAAACTTCTATTTGTACGTGGCACGAATATTTGCACCATTTGAAGGAAAATTAATTTTTTTAATAGGATGTTCCAGTGCTTCTCGATTTTAGATTCGCTGGCTATATGCACAAGTGTAATTTTCAAAACCCGGCAAAACAGACCGTGGTGACACATTCGTCAATTTACAGTACGTTGGCGATTTTTAATTGTTTAGTGACGGTGATCAACGCGTTGTTCTAATAACTTGGGAGGGTATGCTGAATGGATGCATTGTGTGGTTCGTTATTGTCCGTAACAAACAATGGCTTGCTAAAGAGTTCAGTAGAACAATTTGCTGAAACTGGGGTCTGTACCTGCTTCGATCGGCAAGACAAAGGCTATGTACCAAAGTGTTGAAAAACAAGTCAGGTTTTGTAAAACATGTCGATAGAAGATAGTGGAATTATTATTACTGCATCAATAACATTCCATTGTCGGTCACCATTAATAATTTGGATATTTTAGCTCATAGATGCATGGATATTCATTAAGTATAATAAAGCGATAATTATGGACTCTGCGTGTAAGCTTTTGCAAGCGCCAGATTTGCTGCTTTCGCGGCTGGATATTATTTAAGGATGTCCCTGTGTTCTGCAGCGCTAGCTAACGGTGAGTCATGTAAAGTTCTTAGTGCCAGAGTGTGGTTAGCACATTTTATCAATAAATATGATCAGCTGTCTGCCCTAGAGAAATGTTTATTTTTGTTGTTATAAAGTCGGTATTTTTTTGTGAAGTATTTGTTGCTCGTGACGCAAATATTGTGGATGCGCATTTTGAAGATAATTGTGGTGTCTAATTTAATTCTTGCTTAGTTTGTTAATTGTTTTCAAGTTTAATTATTGTTGTGTTTTTATGGTTTGTCGTGAGTTATTGTCGCATTTATTTTTTTTAAGTGCCGTAAAGAATGTTTTAATGTAGCCATTATATTGTTGGTTACCTGTAAGGCAGTCAGTTGAGAACTAAAGTTATAAATAGGAATTGATATATAAAGTGTGACGTAGAGAAACGAGCACAATATGCAGTTGTCTTTGGAGATATAATTATTGTATATTATGGATATAGTCATAATTGAAAAGTAATATTTTTGTTGTATGTATTCTGTACTACTTGGTACATCAACGGGATTGTATCACGTGGGTATCGATATTTAAAATCACTGTGTGTGTGTATGTAGACATAAGTCTGTTATTTTCCTTAACCCTCCCCTACCTCTGTCCAAGCATTTCCCAGTCTTAACGGATTATTTTTGTACTAAATACCATTTGGCCAGAAGTTACGACCTTTGTAAGCTGGGTTCGCCTTCGTTGTGAGAGATTTGTAACAAGTACTATTGCTGTGGAGATAATTCAAATTCCATTCCAATTGCTAGATGGATTTGGATTTAACTTGTATTTATTTGGGATATGAATTTATTTTTTTGTGGTGACAAATTTTGTTTGTGCAGCTAAACCATCCGGTATTTTAACCTTTCATTTTGTTTGATGAATTTGTTAAAGAAATGCATGATAACTTACATTTGTCGTAAAACTTAGGTAGCAGGCCATGTGAGAATTCAAAGTGCTGGCATTTGTAATGCAACCTAAGTAACCGACTCCAGTCTTGTAAGAAAGTCAAGAGCACGTTATAAACCGCCAGTGGCGTTATTACATCAGAATACCCCCCTGTTCTGTTAGACTGAATTATAATTTTTTCCCATCCATTTGCGCCGACAGATGTTCTCTGTTCCCCTTCAGCTGCAAGACTTTGGTAACGAATGTAGTTACACTTCTGTGAACTGCGTAGGGTAACTAAAGTAGTTATGCTGCTGTGAACTGCGTAGATGTATTAACCTATCTGCCTAGCTTTGTTGCTTCATCAGAAGAGAATTCTACGACAGTATATATTTTAAATATCCGCACTCCTATGGAGTTAAACCTTATTAGCAGATTAAACACATTATTCTTCCGGCAAACTGTTCCACTTGGTAAAAAGTCCATGGTTTCCCTAAACTGACTTTGCTCAGAATTACCTACAGTTTCTTCTAAGACTTAAAAAACCTAGATTTGCCTTTAACAGATTCAAATATTTTAAATGCTACAGTTAAAAAAAAAACTGGCATATCAGGTAAATAAATGACAGATGTCATGGTTACCTGAAAGTCTGGTGGTCAAACCTTGCATTCTTTTCCTTATTACTTATTTTGTGACTATTACTGTTTCCTTGCAGCATCTGGTCAAATAGAATTCTCGCACATCTCGAAAAATTAAATAACAGAAATAATAGTTTGTATCCTGTTTCCGGCTTTCAATTTATAGTAATTTGGATTTTGTGCGACTTGTTTCCGTGGAGGTTTTGCCGTAAGTTTGGCATTTATTTGCTGTCCATGCAAACAACGTTGACTCATCAGGTTTTAACAGGGTAAATTACTGAATTGCATTTTTATTAAAAATAATAGACGCACATTTTAAATTTTACTATGAAAATCACAGTAATTTTAACCATCAAATGCATCAAATGCAAAAGGTTGCATACCTCGTCACTCAAACCGTTTAAACAATGTTAGCAAAGAAAAGATGAATGTAAGTAAAAGATCAGCAATGATAAATAACAATTAAATCTTTAATTAAAAGAATGCAACGGAGCCAAAACACTTTCTTTCATTAATAAATTATAAAGCTGTACCGATCAGCATTTTTTCTGCCAAACAGATTCCGATCCGATCAGTTACAAATTGATTGGTGTACCGATCCGATTTAACCGAACCGATCGCTACAGATTTTTAACAATTTTTTTTCTGGCTTACACAAACTTGTAGGCTAACAAATTTGAAGGCCAATGAAAACGTTTGAATACATTTTTTTTTACCCAAATAAAAGTAAAAATTTGTCCGTTATTAACCTTAGCCTACAAAATGTAAAACATGTAGGCCTAGCCTAAATTGCAACAAAAGGTAACAAACATGTGGAGAAACAGAATTTATTTATTGTCAAGGGTCTGGCAAAAATCTAAAATCTGCAGGTTTTTGTTCGCCGAACCGATTTTTGCCCATGCCCAAAACCTGCCAAAATCTGTTAGGCTAAATCTGTTCGGTACAGCCTTAAATTATTTGTCATCTTTCTACGGTGGTAATACTTAAAGAATGCCGGAATATTAATAAAAACTCTTTAACATCAGCACGATTTAAACTAAAAGCACTTGAAAAATATTTTATTTAGTTCTAAGTGAGTGTACTTGAATAATCTGATAAGGGTGTTTTTTCCCCCCAGAGTATTTAATAAATTTATTTTTCTTAATATTTTGAGTTTATGTCAGTTATATGATATGTTGTATTTAATTTGGACAGTACTTACATTTTGTGCGAGCCATTGTAAAATCTTAGTTCTTAGCCTGCGTTCACTGAAGCAGACTTCTGGCAAAATTTGACGTCTAGTTAAGGCTGCCTCGGCACCATGATGTCTAATTGCTATTGGCTATATTTTTTCTGGTCTATAAAACCGACTAAAGAGTACATTCTATTAGTCCAAATTAAAAGTGTTTGCCCATTTTTGGAGAGGTAAGGGCAAACTTAATATTTGGTATGCAATATCTATGAATTGCATAAAGTTTCGTTATTACACCGGGTATTTTCATATTTTGGCTGACATGTAAATAAAATGCTCGTTAATTCTACTTTTATGCAGGAGGAGTGTTTTGTTGGTTGTGCGCTATTTCATCGGAAATCGTGGTGTTAAAGCAGTCTTACTGGCAATAAAGGGGTGAACGTAATCATTTACAAGACAAAACCAATTATTAGATGATGCGATTAGAAGATTAAGATTAGGAAATGTAGGTTGTGTTTGCCTGTGCGGTACGGCAGAGCACGTTAATGTAATGAAAACAACTGTGATAGTGCATATCATAATGTGAAGAAAAACTTGGAACAAGGCACATTGGAAGAAATATATTCATCTCATGTTACAGTACTTGTTTATGTAGCAATATTGTACAGCAATAAGCCTTTGATCTAACATCTTTCTACTAAGAAGCTTGGAGTTGATTTCATTTGCAAATTTCAAGTGATACATTTCTTAACCGTTGTGGGGCGATTTATGGCTTCTACCTGCCTGAATATACTTACTTGTAAGGTGTGTTTCCGTCAGTTTATAACTGCTGCATTTACTTGATTTTTGTTTACGGTACTACATTTAAAGAATGCTTTGTTGGGTTGAAATTAAAAATTTAGTGAGAATTTACGATTGCTGGTTGCAACCGTGCATTAGGGAAATCATATCAGTATGGAGGAAAGATTCATTTGCGTTTCATTGTACCCAGCTTTGTCCGCAAAATTTCGACAAAGGGGAGGTGGCACGCTTGAAGAAAAGGAGCAATTGAATACATTTTTAAGGACTTTTGGGGGAGGGGGGGTTACTTGCTACTTTTGTACTTTACTCCAGGCTGTTTTCTTGTTAACTACTACTTGACAAGGAAACAAGGGCGGGACAAAAGGAACTTGGGATTAAAGTAAGGGGACTTGGGATGGGGAGGGGGGGGGTGCAAGTGCCCCAATATGTGTACGCCCTTGATTACCTTTGATAAGGGATTTACAGGGCGTTTAGCCATTCGTGCACCCTGTTTTGTCTTCAAATAAACCATAGACTAAGTACAAGCTCCTATATCATCAACTTGATTAAATGGTTGAAATTAGTGTAACATGTTAATGTGCCATTACTTAGTTTTAATATAAACCACGTGCACATAGGCCTACACCTATTTTTTTTTTAAATGAAACATTTGGTGAGGAAGTCGTATGACGTTCAGGGTCCGTGAGAGGTTGGCTACGGCCACCAAGATTCCAAAAGAAGGCTGTGAAATATTCCAGAAAAAAAAAAAGCCCTCTTACTCCGTAGGTTTTTCCGAAGTATTACGTCTGTTCGTCAGTTTATTTCGTATGTCCTTTTGGCTTGGCATGTTGTCAAAATTTTTACGGTTGTAGGTTTGATAAAATTAAGCAGTTATAGGTTGAATGGTTCACTCCTTATTTACGGGCAGGTAAAAGGGCAAACGGAAGCAACTGTATCTAAAATTAAGCTTAATTTTTATTGAGTGCTTGAATTGCTGATCATACTATTTTTACATCTATGTAAATATTCCTATTTTGTAAATACATTGACGTGACCTATTTTAAAAGATATGGGGGGTTATTTGATCAACATTTGTTGCAGTCTCCAAGGGAGAAAAGGAGGGAAAACGGTAAAACTAATAAGAAAAGTCAAGGATTTAATGTAAGCCCATTGTTTCTACCGTACCATACAGGTCTACATAATACAATTGATTATTACGTAATGTTGTTAATCTTGAATAGTGTGAATTTTGTTAGTTGTGTGATCACCTAGTCACTTCCTGTCTTCAACCCTGCTTCTCCATTACTGTACGTATCAACATGCTAGCCTATTACTCCTGTACGTATGTTATGTATGTATGCTAGATGGTTTGTTCACTATCAACGAACTATTTCTTGTATATTTGTGTCCTATTATTTATAGTATTTTTTTACTTAGGTTCCAAAGTACTGTAACTGAGATTTTTTCCTCCTACGAATAAATTAAGTCTGAGTTAAAGTTGTTATTCTAGATAACATAATGAATATTACGATATCATTTGTTCGTCTGTTGGGAGAAGTAGTTTTTATGTTAAATACTTCCCCACTCGTTCCACACAATGCGGTGTTACAAGTGGGATTTATTGCTGCATTTTTTGTGACAAATATAGGAGCTCAATTTGCCCATCTTAATCACTGTTAGCATGAGTGTATTAGATGAGATGAGTTATGGTCTCTCGTTACCGTCATTTGTGGCTTTCGTTGGGCCAGCTCAGTAGAGTATTTACGTCGTACTGGATTTTGCCATCGTCATTTTTGTATGCATAGTTATGGAGGCCATATGCAAATGACGTCACAAGTCCACCCGCCGACCTGAAAATGATGTCACAAATGCCAAATCCCTTTACCCCTTATTAACGATGAAGAGGGTAACCATTTGGGAAAATCTGGTGATTTTTTTCATGAAATTAGTGTCACTTTAACCTAATTTATGGCGGCTTTTTTTTTGCTCTTTATCTGATTGTTTTGTTAGTAATTCCAAAAAGAGGAGGAGGCAGGATGGGTATTGGTCACAGTGAGGAGAAAGAGCCTAGAAAGGGCAAAAATAATGCTAGGTAACCCAAGAAAGGGGCCAAAAATGGTATAAAAAAAAAGTCTCAAGAAAAAAAAAGTTCCGAAAAAATCGTGTCGTTTCACTGAAAGTTGCCCCTGCCCTCTCGGATGTGCACGCTACTGCGAAATCTATTAATATAGGAGGCAAGTAGGGGTAAAATATTTTTATCCCTACCATTTTTGTAGTGGTTGCACGAGTAGAAGTTTTTGGTGTTGACAGTTTGTGAAAAATTGTTGAATACCATGCTCTGAAATTATCATTTAAGATCCAAAAAAGGAGCTTTTGATCGAGTTAACCTGTCATCAAGCTTCGTAACAGGTGAGCAAAATCTGGCTGTTAAGAACCGGGTTAAAATTACTTCTCTAAGACTGCAGTCCCGTATGTTGCTGGTAAAGTCTACCAGGTAAGAGAAAAGAGAAATTGCATGACGACAACTACGACCAGTGCAAAGACACGGCCCCAGAAGGCGAGCGGGACAATTTTCCCGTGTAATTCCTGTCAGAAATTCTTTGGTTGTTTTACATGCTGCAATCGACATGAGGCATCACACACTGGATACTTCTCTTCCTGAAAATGCCATGGGTGGCTGAGGTCAGGATCGAACCTACATGCACACTAAAAGCTCGCTACCAAACATTATTGCACTGGCCACTAACTACTATTATTTAGTTGACTTTAATAGGAAATCTTAACCTAGCCTAAACCAAACTCATTCCACATCATGGCTGGTGTAGTAGGCTTTATTTATTTTTTTTTTCTGTTTGTTCCATACACAAGGTGCAATGTATTGAACAATAACAATGCATAACAAGTGGGATATGAAAAACGCAAAGGGACAACCACAGTCCTAGCGGAAAGTGAATTTGGGGACACACTCCTCGGCATCTTGCAGGGCTGTCCGCCCTGAATAGTGAATTCGTGGACTCTCGTAGTAAACAAAGCCATTTCGCGGTGTTTAAAAGTATAGTTCCCAGTATAAGTCGGTTCACGGTTTGTTTTTTTTATTTGTGCATACTTTCTGCTGGTACTGTACTTTAAATCCGATTTCTACCTATTTCTCTACCTTGTCTTATTAAAGATTTACGAATATAAATGTATATTATTTTTTTATGTTTAATTAATTTCTTAAGGTGTATGTATCAAACTAATGCTGTAATTTTAAACTAAAAAGACATTTTAAAAGAAAAGGGAATCTTGTACAGGTAGGAGCAAAACCGGGAATTCGGACAACAAAACTACCAATCGTGGCCGGGGTTGAGAAGTCTTAATAAGAGGCCTGTAAATACAGGCTAAAACAGTGGTTACCCCTACACAGATTGCAAAATCGTCCAGATTAAAAAAAAAAATGTGCCTACTCGATCTGTTGCCTTTTCCCTGAAAAAAATATCAATTTTCATAGTTAAAAAAACCACCTAGTCCGCAGGAAATTTGACTGAACCTTGCAGAGAGTATGTAAAGGACATAGACTTTATAAACTTCTGAAGGGTGCCAAGCTGAAAACTTTTGCATTATGACAGCCAAAATGACACCCTTTTTTTTTTTTTTACACTTTACACATTTTTGCCATTTGGCCTATTATCCAAGAACGATTAGTGATGCACAAAAAACGGTTGAGATAAAAGTTGTTACAATAATGTAATTCACAATGTAGGTTACGTACCTTTAATATCGCGTTATCGTTTTGGAGTAAATGGTCGTTTTTGGGCCATTTTGGCTAATTTAATGCCAACAGATGTCTCAATTTGCCAACTTAAAACTTTCAAGTGGGTGACTCAAATTTGATTCATTCGAAACGTGGGAATGTATTCTTTGCTTTAAGGGTAAGTGAAAGGGTCTACATCTTGGCACCCCCCAGAATCTGAAAGTGAACCTCCTTTACACCCCTCCGTGCAAGGTTCACTCAAATTCCTCCAGACTGGATGATTGGATCCAGAGATTTCCATACGCATCTTGTATTTTTCACTATAATCTGAAAATTAAGCTACTTTTGTTTTTAGGAAAATGGCGCAAATTTGTTTTCGAATTAAGCAAGCTTTTTCCAGTTAGTTGTGAGAAACCAAGAAACCTTCTGTTACCAGCAATTTGTGGTGGGTTATGGGTTTATGGCATGGATTTACTGTACCATAAGAGCAGGAATAAAAACCGGGGATTTGATCTGGGAAACTGCCAGTTGTGCAAGGCAAAAGTTTAGAATAGATATGAATAGAATCTGTAGCTGCTAAAGTAGCCTGTTATCCGTCACAGGTGTTAACTGACTGGTTTGGCAGGGAGTTAGCTGCGGTCCCCATAACAGTGGCGATCAGACCGGGTTACGTTGAGTATCTAGGTTGTGCTCAGCCGCCATGACGACCACCAAATAATTAATATAAGTCCAAGAAACTTCACGCTAGACCGAGCGAGGTCTATCGGCATCATCAACACCAATGCCGCATGAAAAACAGCTTGCGAGTAGTTCTTTTGCAAGCCACCAACGGTGCACCTTGACAATAGCCCTTCTGCAATCCGATAATGGAAGTGACCAACGGGTGCACTTTGCAAGTAGCTCTTCTGCAATCCGATAATGGAGGTCTGCTAGGGTGCACCTCGCGAGTAGCTCTTCTGTAGTCCGATAATGGTAGCCACCAACGGTGCACTTTGACAGGAGCTTTTCTGCAATCCGATAACGGAAGTAGCTCGCGAGTAGCTCTAATGCAATCTGATAACGAAAGCTACCTACCGGTGCACAATGGGTTCGTGTCGTTCTTAGACAAGTTACCAACTAGTAATGTATCAAAAGAAACACTAAATTACAGCTGTTTTCTTGTTTTTAATTCCGAGTTTGTCCAAGCAAGAATGTTAAAAGTACCAAACTGCGCTGACAGACAGTAATAGGAGTTTAGTTGCAGTATACCCATCCCTTCGGCCTTTAGTTTCAAAGGTCGTGGGTTCAATTCCCCGCTCAGGAAGTCTGACATTTAAGTCCAAAAGGCAACATAAATAGGTTTGCAGCCGTATTTAATAGTAAATATTCGGATAGCGCTGGTCCTAAATAAAACAAATAAAAAATATAGCAATCGAACTTGACTCGAGGCTGTAATTTGGCGACTAGCAGTATGCACACGAGAGTTAGTAACATGGACTAATTTTTTTTCTTATTATTTATTTGACAGCAAAGCCTTCACATTACTTTCGAATATTCTGTTGACACTCATATCATCCCTTGCATCAAGACTCGTTTATTTGTTTTCAAAACTAATACAAGAAAAAGTGTAAATTCAAGAAAGTTTTATCTCTTGCTTTGTGAAATTTATTTTTATCCTTTTTTATTTATTTTTCAGTTAATGCATCCCTGCAGCTCGCAATGGTGTAAGCATTTTTGTTAAAAAACAAATTGAGGTGAAACTGATTTTCAGCTGGGGCCTGCCACTTTATTGACTGGTTTATCTTCGTCTTGTCTGTGTTGTGCCTTTGGTGTTTCCAGGGCAACCATTGATCTGAGGCTAAACAATATGGCTGGCTTTGGTACTGTAACTTGGTGGGGGTTTAGTCCTCCCCTTGATTTACTGGAGGAAATAGGTAAGTTTTCATTATAATTTAAGATTATACATAATTATAAAATATTAATATTTGTTATTAGTGGTACAGTCGCATTTTTGGGTGTATAAGGTTTTAAAACAAATTAAGAGGCACGTTTTTAAGGCATAGACCAATATAAAAGTACTTTAGTACTGTATCTGTTTCACTGGGTAATTAAGTTCATTCGTGTTTCAAAAATAAAATATAATTCAGCAAATTTAAGAAACCATTGGAGAAAATGTTAAAGGGGCACTTACAAATGGTTGGCAAGGGTGAGAGAGTTAGAAGGACATACCTTTACTAAATTCAAACATCCTGCAGGAAATACCTTTTGCGGTAATTATGGAGTTTAAGCGAACCACGATAAATCGATCAATTTTGGTACGTACCGACCTAAATCTTCATCCTCTTCTCCTTTCACGTTACAAAAATGGGGGAAATGTTTTTTTGGTTATGTAAACACATTTTTTTACCACGTAAAACGGTGGGCCTGGCCGTGTAAAGCGGCTGCCATGTTCTGGGATTCAGAGTAGCACGATAAGTAGGCATCGCGAAAATGGAAAGTAATGTTCCAAACTATGCTGTCTGCATTTTTTGTTATTTTTTTTAGGTTAGGTTGTTTAGGTTAGGTAATTTCCGGTTTCATTGCGATGCAAATCAGGTTGTCTCGTTACTCTGTCTCCTGCGATATGGCTGGCGCTTCAACACAATCGTAACTATCGTTTTACGTGTTTGCAATGTTTTTTTTTACACCTTAAAACACGTTTTTCCCCGGTTTTGTAATGTGATTTGGTAAAAGGATGATAATATGCGTCGATTAGTAAAAAAATTGAGTGATTTGGAGTGGTTCGCTTAAACTCCACAATTACCGCTTTTGCAACATGTACATAAGTGAATGTAGCTAAACCTTTTCTGACAGGAAAAATAGGAAAATGAAGGACTTTGTAGCATTTGCATGCGTCTGAAGTAATGTTGCAAAACTGTGCCTGTCAGAAAAACCAACATGAAGGAATGTACTGTTAATATGTGGATTGTACAAGAAAAAAGTAAATAGCTTATTGAACCCAGTGCTGGGGGCCATGGCATTGTATGTCCACCCTACCGTGTAGTCTTGAGATGTTTATCGTGTTTAAAGGTACATGCACCCCTGGTGGCTTTCCTGTATGACTCAGTTTTGCGACAATAGTTCAACGAAATTTTGCCAACACTGTCTACCAGTGTATGTCGTGTGAGATGAATTTGTGACATTAGCTCTAACCTGTGTAAATGTTGCAAACGGTATTCTCGGCGAGTCGCACAACATACTGGAAAGATTTATGTTCCTTATGTCCCTGTTAAGAATGGGAATATAGGCCTACTCACTTTTTTGTACAATAAATATTTTATCATTTATATTTTTTGTCGCGGGGCATTTTCAAAGTGTTTCTAAAACTTGTGTTAGCTTCTGAAGAGTCTCGTCCCCAGCACTTCAAGCCTATCCCCATGTCCGTGCGCATCCTGTGAGCGGCACTATTCGAAAAAAAAACCTGCGATGACAATTGGAAATAGCATTATGGGTGTTAGGGCCGCGGACTCTCTCCATAGCTACACAACGTTTAAGAATCTGTTCCCTGAAAAGTAATTGGAGCAAAGCGCCATTCTCATCAGAAAACAGCATTTCGTTGTCGTCATCACGTTTAAGCCAATGGGAATCTCGTTCCTCCAATGTGATGAAGGTTCGCTTCTGGCTTGGTAAGCCAGGAGTGAACACGCCGAGAGTGCCTGGCATGAAAACTAACCCCAAGGTACCCCACCCCCCCGGGGGGGGCGGTAACATGATATGGTTACTGTTCTCCAGTGCTTCACTCCCAACATTCAAGAGTATGTTGCGTTGGAGACCTTCCTTTAATAAAAGTAAGGAAAACTGAAGTCTACAGGAAAGTTCAAACAAATGCCGCTTTCCTGCAGAGCAGTGCGCTAATTGGAGGTGGATGAAAAAACCATGCATCATTATTTTAGTTAAAAAAAAATAGCGTAATTTAACTAACAGGAGGATCTGTTTTTTTTTTAAAGTTTTTATGTTAAATTATGTTAGGTGTAGAAGTGCAATTTTGTGCACCCCTGGGAACTTTACTGGAAGTGGTGTTGGGGCCCAGGGATGCAAATTGCCGATTGTCCCCCCTCCCCCTTTCCTTTCCAGGGTTAGCACAAAATCACATGCCAAAAAAAAATTGAAGCACTCGCAAGGATTGTGTTAAAAACGATATAATTTGTCAAGGATTTTCAAGAAACGTGGCAACAACATCTTAGAAAACACTAAAATGATCATGTGTTGATCATGGATGTCGTGGAACAAAGCTGTATATAAAAGGGCGACAGAAAAAAGCTGCAGGGTAAAAAAACCGGGATATTTGGAAAAAAGAGCCACAGGAAAGATAAACTCGACATTTTAAGACAAATGCCAGTTATTTAAAACGAGTTGCAAGTTTGTTGCATAAAGCTAGGGCAACATTTTAAATTGCAGAAAAAAAATTAAATACAAGAACGTTGCGAACAACTTCCAAAAACTCTGCCAGGGCGCCCATCTTCTGGGGCCGTCCATCTAGCATCGTCCCCATGGGAGGTCCTTGAATTTTTTCTTGATAATTTCAAGCATTTTCAAGAATTTCAAGTGCCTTGTGCTAACTCTGCCCCTCTCCTTATTTTGAGCCCTGTTTCAAAATAATGTTCCTGAAGTTCGTGAATTGCGCTATTCAGCTCACGATTGTAGTTAGCGGCCAAGTTGTGTTAAATTCCTTGCTAAAGCTCTCTGGTGTTGGAGGGTCAAAGAGAAAATGAAATTGAGATACAGCTACCTCCTGGAGTTTATAGTTAGTTCTGGATGCTTCTTTTAGGGTGAACTTTTTACCTAGAGAGGTAATCTCCTTTGGTAATCTAACTATTCTCTTTCTACCAATAAAAAATGATGCAAAACGAATACGGTAATGTCAGTAGGATGAAAGAAGAGAACTTTGTATTGGTTGAGAGTAGGGATGTGCCGATGGACCGATACTGATTACTTTCAAAACTGAATGCCGAAATTGACTGCCAATATAACACTAAATAATGATTATTTAAAAAAAAAAACTGCAAAAAAAAAATACTTATATTTAACGTAGCCTCACCAAAATATTAAAAGAAAATTTAAAATTTGTAGTACAAAGCTTTTTCCCCTGCAGCCATTTCCTCC
>JAHWFP010146470.1:0-54688 GCA_023313725.1 Lithobius niger
GATCGATTAAACCTCTCAACAGTAGCTTCAGCTCTCATTAATTCTTGTGCGTCTTTATTTCTCTCAGCTACTGCCAAACGCATTTGCCGTTGTACTCTTGCCGCAGCATCACGTAATTCATACGCATCGTGAAAGGTTTGTAACGCAATCATGGCTCGGACACCAGGTGCTAAGTTCGACAACATAATTCTAACCAAGTCTTTGCCCATGATCGGTTCGTGGAGACGTCCATTTAACTCAATAACTTCGTTACAAAACGTTTCGACATCTTCCTCAAACCTGTGACGACGAGCATAAATTTTATCGAAAAGCATTTCTTGTTGATGCGCACTAATAAATCTACGTTTAATAGCGAATTGAAAGTGAGGCCAATCAACCGACGTTCCCTCTGACTCCCACCATAATAACGCTTGGCCACTCAAATGAAGTGGAACCCACGTTTTCAAAAATTGCTTTGAAGGCATACCCAAAGTTAACATTATGTTGTTACAATCCCTTAAAAAATCTGACACTCCGTAGGATTCATCGACTCCGTCAAATGTACGCAGTTTCACCTTCGGTTGCCAACCTCTCGGCAAATCCAAGGGAGGGGGGGGAGGTTGAAAATTACGTAAACTTTGTTCCACTCGAAATTTATCACGCAATAAATCATCATACTCTTGCCTCGTGATTGACACAATATTTGTATCGTCAAATTCAACATGAGGCCCAGTTCTGGTGGCATTTAAGTCTACGTCCCCTACCTCCGGTGGAATTGCTGCATCAAGTATGGAGTTGGCCTCCGTCAAAATCCTCGTATTGGTCCCCGTACTGCTTCCTCTCAAGGACGTCATTGTGGACAAACCCAAGAAAAAAACAAAAACACGAATTAATACAACAATTCGTACTATTTCAATTACAACACACTTTGAATTACAAAACCAAAGTCACACAAATTGTTTTTACCCCCATACATCAAAAATCAATTGTCTTCAAGGGCGTAGAACCAAAATTGAAATCCAACATCAACTAAACAAAATCGGGACAAATTAAACCCATGACTAAGGGTAGAACACTATACGCCAGGGTGAAACGAGACAGAAACGTATGGCGTAGTCGCTTTGCGCTTTTGTGCTCGCCCTCTCAAATTTTTACTGGAGAGAAAAACTTGCGACACCCACAATCTTTCGGATTTCGCTTAAGACCTTTTACAAATTACCCCGAAACCAATCAAAAATAATACGCCCAAGAAAAACCGTAATTAATTCTTTAAGAAAAAAAATTTACAACTTTACAACACGAGAAAAAAAATTTGTCCTCACGTGAAAATACGGAACCAAGTATACACTTTCTTGCTTTTTTTTTTCTTTCCTTTTCTCGTTTACAACCAAAACATTGTACCAACACCAAAACCCATGTATGAACAACACTTGCAGAGAATTGGACGTTTGAGTGAGAAACAGAAAACCAGGCCTCCACGTGTGGGATTTACTATGAACCCCTTACTGGGGAGGGGGGAGGGAATGATTACTACTGGCAACTAACAACGCCTTTCCTTCACTGGCTTCTGTTTACGGTCTAGGGGTTTTTTTGTTCTCGCTTATCCCGGGATGGTATGAACGGGAACGACTTAGTAGCAAGCCTGCGTGGGGGGGGGGGGGTGGCCAGAGTTTCATTCTCTGGAGGAATCGAGCATGGGTTATGCGGTTGACGGCTCTGAGGATTAATACGCTCCAGGTAAGTTAAAGATTCAACCTAAACTATTCGTTGCACTCTCACTCAAACCTTCAAACATTCAATTCTAAACTCTGCAATGGCAATTCATAGGCAAGCAACACTGTACAAGAAAGCTTACATTTATTTTCAACATTAACTCTGTACAAAAATTACACATGAAAGTTAAAAATTTATACACATAAAAGAGAAATTCGGATTTATATTGTCCGCGGAGTTCGATTACATTTTTTTTTTCCTCTCGCACGGGTGCTCGCCTCGTTTGCTTCACTTGCTTCTTGCTACGGAATCCATTCTACCCCCTGAAGGACACTTCGGGAACTCATGGATGCAACGGATAGCGATTTATGCAATAAAACGGGAGAAAGAGCAAGGGAATTAGTTGCACAGTTCACAAAATCATCGATTGGTCGTATTCACCCCTTTCTACTTCCTATGCACCATTCTCTTCGGGTTCGAGGAACATTAAACAGGCTTACTTCTATTTATGCTCAAATAATCTACGCCGGACTACGATTTTCGGACATCCCCACAAATAAGTGAACAGCACGCAAATCGCCGGGAGACGTTCCCGCTCCAACTCCACTGATTATATTCTTACGAACTATCAATTAAGTCATAAATGGAAAGGAATAACGGACAGAATATTCACCTTCGGTTTCTCCTCTTTTCCGTGAACTTTAGGTGTTACTTCCGTAGTGCAGGAATCCAGACAGATTTGGTCGAAGTTCAAATGGAATTTAGGCGTTCCAGGCTTTTTCGTGGGCGTCCATTAGCATGGCGGGCACGGATTACTGAAGGGGTTGTCAGACCAAGTTTCTCCCATCGCACCTTCTCTCGAGGACACTCGGTCGATCCTCCTTTCTCTCTTGTTCCATGGGCGACGCGCACTTTTATCCAGTATGGAAAATTTGCATATATCGCTCATGAAACACATAATCTTATAAAACAACAAGCACAACTTACATCAAAACAGATTAATTAACCCAGTTGTTAAAAAATACTGGGAAATTAGAAATAAATTTGGTACAATACTTACTAAAATTAAAGAATAAACTTACAAGAGGATAATCACTCAACAAGGCCCATCGAGAGGCCGCAGCACTGGCTCCCACAAGGACCAGACGCATCAACCAAACCCGCGCGGGGGAGGGTGGCAAGCGAGTGGCGATTCGGCAATACGACCGGCCATGCTCCCCACGGAGTGCCAAACGTTCACCAAAAAAAGCCAAAATGCACCATTTGAGAGGAAATTTTCCCACACTACCTTGATTGGAAGTGAAGTCTAGGGTTACTCTATTGACCGGAAGCAACGTGATCTTATAACGTCAAAGTTTACTCCGTCGTTTTGCGTATTTATGCTATGGAGTTGGAACGGGTATTGAAACTTCTAACCAGGTTTACCCGAGTTTAGCGAGTTTTTTTCCTTAGTATTGCACATTTTTCACTAGCGTTATATTTCTCGCTAAGATGCAAAGGCTTGGACTTGAATTATCGATCTAGGTTTACTCGAGTTTAACGTGATTATTCTAAGTATTGCACATTTTTCTTTAACTTTAAATTTTCGTTTAACACTCGGAGGCCCTACTTGAAATTAATGATAAGGTTTACTCAAACTTGCACAAAGTGTTGTATGTTTATTATTAACTTTATATTTCCGCTAAGAATGCGAGGCTCCCTTGAATTTCCAGTACTCGAGTTTACACAAAATGTTGTATAAGTGCACTGAATTTAGATTTGTGATAAAGTATACTGCATGGTCTGAGAGGTGGGTTTAGTCGAGTTTAATGGGACTTGCGACAATTGTTGCACATTTTTTTACTATTTGATTGCTACAACAGAAGAAACTGGGTTTTTTTTGCTTTGCAACCTAGTCTTTTCTCTTACCTAGCTTGCTTTTCTTCATCTGCCTCACTCTGCTCCTTTATTTCTTTAAACAACAGCATTTTTTTTTGCTATTCTCTCCTTTCTCCACTCCTCAGTTTCTTTGTCATGACCTTGTCCCCTTGGCAGTTGCAGCTTTACTCTAATTTGGTTTTTTCAACTCCGTGTTTAACGAGGCACACTTCTTTTCTCAACTGTCTCTTTCTGTATTCTCTTTCCTGGAACCTCCGCAGACAAATTAGGAGCTAATCAAGCCTCTGAGCAGCTTTAGCATTTTCTTCGGCTTTCCATGCCTCTTCCAATTACTCTGACACTATCGTTTTGAGAGCCAAGATGACTATTTCTTCGCGTTTTTTCATCGCTAATCAAGTCCATTTCGGAGTCGAAAATGTCTTCAAAATTGTCTATGACCAAGTACCCATATGATGATGCCAATTGCTAGGGTGTTTTCCCCATTGTCTAATATAAATTGCTTGTCACCCTAGGGAGAGAGGCGAGACTTGGCAACTCTCACCGTACTCAACTCATGGCTAACGCTAGCAATTTCGTGCAGGTCATCTTCTGAGCATTTTAGATGTTAGTGTGCATATTATACAATCGTCGAAAAACTGCTGTTTTTTTAATGAAAGCCAACTTGATTCCTTCAGCCGTCATAGAATTTGTGTGACCAGACACTCTGATAGCGTACATCTTGGATTAAAGCCCTTTAAACTCTAAAATGCAGACACCACCCATCTCCTCCTTTATCTTACCCGGTACCTGTTTGTTAACAACCGAGAAGAGCTTATGAGTTGGAGAATAGTCAATCGTATCAAGTCGTTTTGTGGTGTGCAGCATATCTTCGTATACATACTCTGTTTCAATGTGGTAGTACAGCCTCTCTGTGTTGGCAAAGACGAGTTTGGCGCAGTTTATGTATTTCATCTGGATATAGGTATAATCAAATTCGAAAATCGCCAGTTCATCAGCTACAATATGGGAAAGCCGGCATATGTGGGTAGATTGAACGTTACCCTTCGTTAGCGTAGGTTAATTTCCACGAGTTTGTTGTGGAAGATATCATACGAATCTGCATCCGGTTGGGACCTATATTTCAACGCCATTCTCAAACCCGTGCAAAGTTTGATGTTGAGCTGCTGCTGCCTATTTTCCATTGTCTTGCCGAGCCAACGAATTATTCTATAGTTTAAAATAATCCTTTTCGAAAGGAGCCGTCAATTACTGCCATTTTTTGGAATTGAATTCGATATAGCCCGTCATCTACAACTTTTGGCTGATGCAACAAATTACACATGTCGAAGAACAAGCCCATGACGGAGGTAGAATTTCAAGTTACGCTACTGGACAACGTATTTTTTCTTGTGCAGGAGGTTTGGCATGGGTTTGGTACTCGGTTTCATAACGTGTTCAGATAATCTGCTAGACTTTTCGAGTAGGGAACACAAACTCCCCCCTGATCTCCAGTTTCTCAGGGGCTAGGGGGCAATCGTTGTGAGCATTGTGCAACCCTCACGGATATTCAAGATCAACCTCCAGTATGTAGCCCACATCGGCATTGTTGGCAATGTCCAAGTCAAAAGTTGTAATCTCCTCTTTCGGTAGGTCTTGGGACCCATCATAGAGGAGAGAATCACATATCGCAAAACTGTACAAGTTGTTCATGTCGAAAATGAGGATGTAGATGGAAATTTGGTTAAGTTCGAAGTAGGGAAGGTACTTGTTATTAGCCTTGGCATATCTTTTCAATGTGAATGAATCCCTAACGCGGATAGTTTAATTGATTAGGTTATTTTTGCTTTCGTATAGGAATAACCCACCCAAAACCATAACTGGTGTAAGAGAAGCCACCAAGTTTCAAAAAAAGGTCAGCTCTTTGAAAGGCCGTGATATCATTCAACCAGGGAAAGCCCGCCAAGGTTAATCCTGTTACCAAAGTTAATCGCACCTACTAATAGGTGAAATGAAAACTAGAACATTGCTACTGGCATTAGCAATCTTCAAGATTTCATTTAACACACAATGTATTATTAGGTGCGATTAACTTGGGTAACAGGATTAACCTTGGCGGCCTTTCCATGGTTGAATGATATCACTACTTTGAAAGGCTGACCCTTTTTTGAAACTTGGCGGCTTCTCTTACACCAGTTTTGGTTTTGGGTGGATATCACTGCTTTCATAGGACTGTGAACGAATGAAAGATCAGACGGTTTAATCGTCCCCTCTACCTTTTCTGTCTGGAGGAATTTTATGTCTATAAGTTTGCTCATTCATAATTTTCACATTTGCCGTGACCCAATTAGCTGTTACACCAGTGAAATTGACACGCTTAGAACTTGCATAGGCTTGCCAATGCCTAATTTGCCGTTAGTTGATTCAAAGTGGCACGGTTGTGGTTTATTGTTTGTGCTTGTTTCACAGGCTTAAATTTGTTCAATCACAATTTTGAGCGTACTAGCTACCAAACGATGATAATAGGTTTTCATTTAACGTCCAAAGTAATATTCGGTGCGATTAAATTGGCTAATAGGATTAACCTTGGCGGCCATTCCCTGGTTGAATGATATCACTACTTTGAAAGGCCGACGGTTTTTTGAAACTTGGTGTTTCTCTTATACCAGTTTGAACTGAATGAAGAAAAGATTAGACGGTGTAATCGTCATCTATATCTTTTTGGTCTGGAGAAATTTTATGTCTATAAATTTTCTCATTCATAATTTTCACCTTTGCTATTGCCCAATTAGCCGTTACGTCAGCGAAATTAACACGGTTTGATGCTGATTTTCGTTCGCTTCGTTCACTCAAACAGCGCATCCCTCCTTACTAGGCCCTACCTCAGTTAACGTTAATCATTCAATCACTTGGTTACCATGATGTTCACGAATAGTCCCTTTTATCGTCGTGGGGCAGATAATTTAGTATGGATTCGTGTACCGTAACAAAAACCGACCAAACCTTTGCAATAAAAGAAACTCCGTCTCTTAGTGAACCATACTGTAATTTTATTGAGGCACCAGCCTAATGATATGCGCCCCAAAACTTAAAGATAAATACACCACCACCACCTACCACCTATTTGCAACAAATATGACTTCTGACAATTAGATGCTGAAATGATAAGCGTGCTATACTTAAGCATGTTATGATCTACTGTTGGATGACAATACAAACAATGGTTACAACAATAATTTTGCACTTACGAGCCACTTTAGGGCCACGTGCTTCTAGCTGCAACCCCCATTTTAGAAGAAGGCACTTCCCCATATGACGCTTTACCTGTCTGCCGAAATTTAGATCTGGCAACTTTCCCAAATTAGCTGTAGACGTGTCGTTATACCCTATGAGAATTAACATGGGAGCCTGCGGACTAGTTACCAGTAGCACAAATTCAACGTTATTGAGGACACTTTTTCTCCATGAAGGGAACGTTCCCACATTTTCGTGTTGACGTTTGCTTCGTTACTGGACCCAAGACACCTGATTCAAACGATTTGCAAAGAATTCTACCGCATTGGGAATTTACACCAGTGTGCTGAAATCACGTATAAGTTGGTTTCAGTTAAAAGACACAGACTGCTAATGCAACCAAATGAATGCGTTTATTAGGACCTTGGCCCGCAGCCACGCGTCCTAACTACATCAGCTAAATTTAACCTAAACTGCAATACAAATCAAACGCAAAAGCGCTAGTGCAACCGCCTTTTTTCATCAACAATCATTTTTTAACAATCGGATGTAAACAATCGGACAATCTATTACTTGGCGGCGACACATTAGCGTGTGTCTAATTCCAACTTGGACTGCAACATCCGAAGAGAGCTGACAACCGAACCTGGGAATGGAGATGTAATAGCAGGAGTTCTTGTTGTTTTCGACGCACAGTTTTCTAAAATCTTTGAACACGTTGGGTTAAAAAAAAACGTCTGTTAACTGAGAAATTTCCTGGTAAGAGACGATTTTATTTATCCACATTTTCAACCAGAAGTTAAATCTTGCACGTATGTTGCTTGTACCCGTCAACTCTTAATTTTTGAGTTGGGAGAAAAGTAGGAGTAAACAAACTTCAGGGTTAGGAGTTTCGAGATGCATTCGGGGTCGTTTCGTCATTAAATCACGCGGATTTTAGCCCAGAGGTCACTGCAGCCTCGAGAATCAGAAAGTTGCCAAATTTTTTGGTTGTAGTCCAAAGATTCAAGTGAGGCTATTAAAAAATTTAACTAACGATGATACAGAGACTTTTCCCCTTGATCCATGGTCATACTCTGGAACCGTTTAGAGTTTCAATCAATGACCTTTTCATTCGCGGGAAACATACGCACCACTGGTACTGACAGATGCATGTCATAACCCTTAAGACCGTTGAATACGATGGCAATGGTATGCCGTTCTCCAGCACTCAAGTTATAGTTCAAGTGGGCAGCAGCACTGTACTTTCCGCTGAAGTGACAAGGGTCACTGACCTTCCATTTGCTCTTTGGGAGCTTCTCATCGATTGTATGGAAAGATTACTAATAATTGTGACAGACGTTGGCGAGGTGGAAAAAGTTTTTCGGTTTGGATGAGGTCGAGGGGATTTATATTTTTTAGGTAGTCGGCATAATTTCACCATGCGCTCGTAAAACACGTGTCTTCCCGTAAGTAACACTCTCTGGTGATGATTTAGCCAGTCAGGCCCACCACGATGTAGCTGAAAATACAGGGAGTGTACATCTGAATTTTAGTAACCGAGCTGGTGTAAGTGTCGGGTTGATCAGATCTGACCAGACGAAGGAAGCACTCAAAGTCTGCGTTTGATGCACGCGAAGGGGTTTTCACGGTTGAAGTGACGATATTGGAGGAAGTTTGTGCCGGGTTTCGTAAATCTCCACGATTGTGTCATGTTGATCTTGAAACATTTTTTTCGATTAGAAAGCTGCATCCATTCCCTTTCAAACCCAATGAAGCAGTTTCAACGATAAAATTTTGCTTTGGAACCGGTGCCTCAGTAACGTAGAAAATCGGTAATGTCTTCAATAGTGCAATAGTGAGTGTTCAAGGTGTCTGAATTGTTGACCTCCACCGTGAGCAAGAGGAGATTTATGGGTTTCCAAGCTTTTAGAGATCTTAAACGGAAACAAATCCCCTTCGCTGCTGTAACGTATGATGTAATCCATGATTGAGAATTTGTTCGCACGTTCTAATTTATCAACTTGGTCAAGCTTCGTGAGTTAGGACAGCATGGATGTGTCAAAAGCATGTTCTATAACCTCCTGTGATCTTAGTGGTTGGTGCTGTACAACTTCAAACCCAATGCCAGTACGGAGTACTGGAAATATTTTCAAATGTATGATGTTCGTCAACATACTAGTTTTACCTTTTCAATCCTGCAGGAGAGGGATATAAGGCAAAGCCCGTAAGGCTTTCATTAATCAACATGATAATTAAGTTACTGACACTGGAAATTACCTACCAGTTCCCATTCGGCAAAAGTCTTGATGTACTTCTGATTCTGGTCGAAATCTTCGTCTACTAAAGGAGGAATGTCGTTAGGGTTGTAAACCTCAGATTAACATGACCACAAACCAGTACGAGCCGTCATCACTAAGGTTGAAAACAGGTTGTTTTTTAAAATTTCAAATCGTAATGTGCATAAAAGTTGAGCTTCGACTTGCTAAACACAATCCCAAAAGTGAAACAAAGTTTTAGAGGTGCCCCAACTAGGCCTAAAGTTGAACATTATAAGTCAATGGGAAAAATCACTAATTCTGTAACAATAATTTTTGGCTGGCATATAACAGCTATTTATATTATCTCATTTTGTACTCTTAGAAATGGAGCCAAATAAAAACAATATTTATTTTTCAAGAAAACAATACGAATTATTGACAACCAAAATAGGGAAAAAAGCATTTTTTGCCGATTTTATGCTGTAAATTAAAACGAAGTTAGGGACAAAATGGTTTTTTAATTTTATTCTGGCTACTTTTAGTGGTCTCTGAGAGTACCAAATGAGATCATGAACAAATGTGTTTTTGAAACTAGTCAAAAATCATTTTTTACAGAATTAGCAATTTTTCCGAGGGAAACTGTAAAAAATTTATTTAGTTTGTCTTCCTTTTGGGATAGTGATTAGGAGGTCGAAGACAAACTTTTCAGCACTATTACAATTTGAAATTGTAAAAGAGCATTTTTTTCTATCCAACCTAGTCATCACATCTCAGACAAACTGTACACCTAAACTGATCTGAACCATGCAGTTTGATAACTGATCTAGGCAGACTATCAACAACATCTGCAAGGCCAAGCGCACTGATATGAGAAACTGGAGCAGGTCAAAGTCTTCAGCTACGGACATCTTGTACTGTCAATCGTAAAGCCCTTCCTTACGTGGTAGAGAAGAACAATCCCTTAATGAATCGGGTAATTGATCATTAAAACAAGCACAGTCTTCGTGATTCGACGGGTGTCGAGAAGCTGATGTTGGGGGGAAAAAACCACCTCGTTGCAGTAGATACAAGCTAGTCTTTCTTTAGTTTTTGCGCGAAAAAAATTTGGAAGAAAAAGCTAAAGAAAACCTAGTGAAAATATGCTAGCATGAAATACGCATCGGAAATTGTTTAAATGATGATAAACTCCTAATGTTATCCATTCAGATATTGTACTCGTATCCTCTCCATTTCATGAAGTAGAGCATCTTACCGGCTTTACCTTTTTTCCCGTCACACTTCTTCTTCTAAAATTAAGTCTGGAACCAGGATTTGAAGTTCCTGCTCATAAAAACCACTGAGTACGGGCTCTTCAATATTATCGATTAAGAGAAAAGTGACCGGACTCATTTTCTGCACTTTGCTAATCGTGAAGACTTCATTTGTGATATTCTGCAAATACCCCTATCGAAAATTATCTTTAGTTTCGAAATTATGACGGCAGTTTCTACAGTAAATTAAGAATTTTTTGCGATATATATAGAACTAGTTTGTCTCAACCTTTTTCGTGTCAAACGGTCAATTTGACGGTTTCAGTTTCGTGGTGGAATGAACGTGTCATTGTACTGGGAAACCAAGTTGTCTATCATATCAAAAACCAAAACTGGTAAAAGGGGCTGCCAAGTTCCGAATGGTTAGGCCCTTCAAAGTAGTGATATCAACACACCAAAACATTCGCCAAGTTAATTGCATCGCTTATTAATAGTTCGAAGGTTAAATGAAAACTAGAAGATTGCAACTTTCGGTAGCAATGTTCAAGTTTTCATTTTAACGTCCAAAGTATTATTCGGTGTGATTAAGTTGGCGAATGATTTGGTGTGTTGATATCACTCCTTTGAAGGGCCGAACCATTCGGAACTATGCGGCTCCTTTTACCAGTTTTGGTTTTTGATATGATATCAGTCCTTTTTTTAAAGTTGTGTATTAGACCCAACTCCACTACATTGCAGATGTGTAATAAAGTGGCACGTCAACAAGAAATTGGTTTTCAACAAATTTCTACTACCTTTTGCCTATAGGTCGAACCATTTTCAACTTGGTCACCTCTTTATAGGGTTTGGTTTGGTTTTAATTTTGTTGTAATTTGTTTTATTTCGTTAGTTTTGGTGTGTTGATATCATTCCTTTGAAGGGCCGAACCACTCTACAACTTGGTGGCCTCTTCGCCAGTTTTTGGTTTTGTTAATTTTGCTTTGTTTTTCGAGTTGGTTTATTTTTCGTGAATTCGAAGTGAATACAATTTCTTTGGCAACTTTGTTTAGATTTATCGTGCTACACTAGTGTGTGTCTAGGCACGCACGTCAGTATACACGTTGTTATTGTCCGAACTTTGGCTGGCTAATGAGAGACGATGCTGACAATACTAACAATGGTTATAACAATTTTCGTACTTATGCGCCATCCCACGAAATCCTCATTACACCCCAAGGCTCCAAACCATTAAAGGTACGCAGTTCGTATCGTACTGCAGCCATTCGTCCAATTTCATAGCTGGAAGCCTTCCCGTTATCTCGGTATCGATGATTAATCACCCTATTAACATGGGGATGAGCGGACTAGAATTAGCTAGCTAGCTAGCTAGTAGCTAACATTTTCAACGTTATTGAGGGTCAGATTTTGCATTGAAAGCAGCTAAGCTGGCATTCCTACATGAGTTAATTATTCTCAGGTGGGTCATTGCTCTTGATTTCAACACAATTTAAGATTTTGTATCGCATTATTATATTTCCTCAAGTACCTGAAATGTGCCCAACTATGCTTCAAGATATAAGACACTGACGATATGGCACCGCGCTACAATAGTTTACAACCTCGACAATTGAATTGATGTGATGTTTGTGGTGATGATTGTTGCCTAACTTGGCGCGACACACTAGCGTGTGTCTAGACAAGTTGTCTATCCACTTGTAATTGCCCCACCAAGTGAATATTTTCCACATCCGAGTTTTCAGTGTTTGGTTTAAATGTTCGATCATGCTCGCTGTTTTCTAGGACTACGTAAAGTATATGTTGGTGTTATAGCATTTCACGGCGCCAAGAAATCTCTCCTCGTTAAAAAGATGCAATTTATGCTTGGTTGGTTGGGGTAGTTCGTCTTTTTCTTTGGAAGTAGAAGGCTACAAATAGGAGAAGTTTGTCAAAAGAAAGCAAATTAATCCGTCCTTTGTGTAGGCGCAATTTTAAAGTCCGAGCTGGGTCCTAAATGACCGAAATTAACGAAAAATGACCATTTACAACAATCAGCAACAATCACTCAACAATACTTCAACAATATATGAACTCATGATTGTTGCCCAGTTTTTTTTCGTGGACTCGAAGCCGTTCAGAACGTCCATCAACAATGGACTATGACAACCGACGAACGTGGAACGAGTCAATAACTTGTTCTCAGTAGTAATCAGTAAAACGCGCAGCTTTGCTTAACATACGTTTCAAAATTGGAGTCATTCATCTCATTTAGTCTATATACGGATAAATCCAGCACAAGAGAATAATCGTTTAGCAGTAACACAAAAAAGAAAGTATATTGACACCAGAAAAAGGTGCCAAGAATATTTTCACCTGTGCATCTGTATCATTTCAAACAGCAATATTTGAGCATTAGTGTTTACATAAAGTCATCAGCTGGTACCCTCCTTACTTGTGCTAAAACATAAAAAGCTTTTATTATTTGGCTATGAGTTAGTGTCTTGTGTAGGCCTAACTTACATTCAAACCGTGGCGTTTTCACTTGACGCTCTGCTGTTGTTTCGCCAAGTGAGGGATCATCAGAAAGTGATAAGACGCTTATGGAAAAATCTGTACTGAGCAGGACGTAAAGAAAAATTCTTCCAATAAATGAAACTAGAAAACCCATGTAGAGTGTAGTACTAACACAAATTACAAGTGATGTGTGGTTCTGGGTTGTTACATGGAATCAGTCACGTTTTTGAGGAAATGTTTGCGCTGATTGAGTGAGCGAAGCGAACGAAAATCAGCGTTTGTCATCAGAAACAGTAGTAGGCTAAATATTTATTCAGTAGTGCAAACGAACGACTTTCTACGATGGATAAAAGATCATTGGAACCGTGGCGTTTTCACTTGATTTCTGCATCTGTTTCGCCAAGTGAGGGGTCATCAGAAAGTGAAGTAATAAGAAACTAATGGAAAATTCTTAACTCAGCAAGACGTAAAGAAAAAAAATTCTTAAAATAAGTGAAACAAGAAAACCTATGTAAAGTGTAGTACTAACACAAATTACAAGTGATGTGTGGTTCGATGTTACGTTCCTGAGAAAATGTGTGTGCTGATTGAGTGAGCGAAGCGAACGAAAATCAGCGTTTTACATCAGAAACAGCCTTTTTTCCTAAATACAGTTATTAAGTACTGTAGGGTGGCCCTATTTTTAAACTTTAGAAACTTTAACAGGCCACCCTTGGAATTTGTTCGAAAGACCAAAAAATTAATCTCCCCAGAATTTCAACAAAATATTTTAAAATTTAGAGGGTGCTACCAGAGATTAAAGTTTGGTGCTCGCATACGGCGGTGCGCTCATTTGGTGGTACTGTACATCAATGTGAACGAGTATTGCTTATGTCGCATTCTAATATGTCACATCCTGTAATTTTTACGACAGGTGTGCTGTGGAGCTGAGAGCGCTGCTGTAGAATAGTTTAATGTGCTATAAGGAATTAATCCTATGGCTTCTTCACGGCAACCAATACCCACTTGGAAAGCAATCGATATTTGGCTTATTAGCCCGCGCTTCAACAAAATTAGTGGTAGCTACTCTACTTTTATCGTCAGTTGCAGATACACTAGGCCATGATGCAATGCACTCGAGTTTAAATTATTCATCTATTCAAAGGCTACGAGCAAAGCATCGGAAGGAAAAGAAACAATTAAAGGAACATTTTAATCCTGCCAGTGCCCAGTCTTTAAGTATACATTGGGATGGAAAGTTGCTTCCAGAAATGACTGGCCATCAAATTGTGGACAGACTTCCAATATTACTATTAGGGGAGGAAAAGGACACGTTATTGGCGTCCCAAACATGGCCGTGGAACAGGCGAAGAATGGCTACTGCTGTGACCAATGCAATTACGTCTTGAAAGCTTGAAAAAAACGTTAATGCAATGAGCGTTGACACCACAGCTTCCAACACGAGAAATCAAAATGGAGCTTGCGTTCTCATAGAGAAAACTACAGAAAGACTTGTTCCATCTTGCCTGCAGGCACCACATATTTTAGCTTGATCTAGAAGCAGTATTCTCTACTTGTATGGGAAATCGTCTGGGTCAGATATTTTGCTTTTCAAGCGCTTTAAAAAAAAATGGGAATCCATAGACCTAGAACAGTTCCAGACTGTGCTGGATGACGTCAGCAGCAAACACATGAAACGTGATGAAATGCTGGAATTTGTAAGGATATGCTTCAGACGACTATGCTTGAAACGATATGCTCGAGACGACTAGGATTGATTACAAGAGGAATTCGAGGGCCATTACATTGAGCCAGATGGATGGCAAAGCAATTTATGCCATAAAACTCTTCTTGATCAAAGACTATTTTAAACTACTTGGTAGAGAGTACAAAGGAATTCGAAGAATTTGTATATTTGTTACCGCAGTTTATGTAAAAGCGTGGTTTTAAGTTCCCCTCTCATTCTCTGCTTCAAGGAATGACCTTATGTTTCTGAAAGCATGTGTACCAGGAAACGGATCAGGCGGTGGCCAAAGCTGCTTTAGAAAAATTCAGTAACCATCTATGATGTTTGCAGGGAAGCTTGTCGCTTTTGCATTTTTCGATGATAATGTATGTCTGGAGGCAAAATGTCTCATGGTTCAAGCACTGAAGAATAACACAACTGAGGAGCATCAGGACAGAGGGCATTTAAAAGACAAAAACTTTACAATTACAAACAATTCTTTAGAAAAATTTGTTGCTGCCAAAAGCCACAAGTTTTTTAATATTTTGGAAATCAAATGTGAGTATTTTCTCTCCATGGATCCAGAGGAATGGGAAAGCAACGAAGATTTTTGGCGTGGCTAGGAAATTTGCAAAATCCTTTGCGTTTTCAATAACTACGGAATGTGGTGTAGCCCTTACGTAAGAATTGAACAAATTACACACCACTTATGAAAATTAGAAACAACACCTACTTTTGGTTGCAAAATAACGCAGAAATAAATTTCCTAATGCAAACAAGAGTACTTTGATGAAGACATTGGAAAACACAAAAGACGGTAGATAGATCAGAAAGATCATTTCATGGAGGGCAGTATAATAAGTAATTTTCTTGTAATTTTTATGATAAAAATCGTTTTGATATCACATTTAACATTGATCTATCCTTTATTTGGTGTAAGTAGTGCCATCACTGCATAAAACCTTGACTGCATTGGATTTTAGTCTGGTTTCTGTATTTATTACATGGGTTAATCGCGTTAAACGATATTGTAAAATAGCCGATAACTTTGACGGCTGGTAGCAACCTCTAAATGTGCTTAGATTTTTATGAAAATTTATATTGTGTAATAAATTATTATTTCAAACAAATATTGGGGGCCATAATGAAATTATGAATTTAATTTTTTTCCATAAAAATAAGGGCCACCCTATTAAGTAGTAGGCTAAATATTTATTCAGTAGTGAAAATGAATCTGTTGAATCTTGAGAAACGAAAGAGTAGGCACAGTAACCGTTTGTTTACGAATTGAAACCTTACGAAAAACGCGTACTTCTGATCATTTGCTAGGTCATTTGACTGTTTGTTTTTGGTGTGGAATTATCCGTCTTGCATGAGTTTTGCAACAAGAAATCTCCTCGAGCGCAGCGAGACGCGGCGGCATGAACGAGCGAAGCGAGCGACTCTGCTAGTCTTAATCGTTAAAAAATTACGGTCGGTTTGTCGGTTTATATTAACGTCTTCTCCTCCGGAAGTAGGAAGGCTAGAAATGTGAGAAAGGTCGCGAAAGACAGGAAATTAATCCGGATATCGTTTAGGCGTATTTTCGTAGTTCTAGGTAAAAGTTTTCTTCTCGTAAAAAGCGGAAAAAAAACCCTTTGGACCATTGTTGAAACGAATTTTTCGAATTTGATTGTTAGCTTCGGAATGTAAAATGTTCCTGCTGAGAGGGCGGTCCAGAATTGTTCAGCCATGTAAGCGTCGCGTGGGCCAGTAGTGTTGTCAGCGGGAGAACGGCTGGCAGTCCGAATAGTTGTCATTCAAGAATGAGGCACGTGCAGCTCACTGTTGGAGTTGCATTTTGGATATTTCAAATTCAAACTGCCAATTTGGCCGTAAATTTAAAAGAAAATTAAGTAAAGATACGAAAAGATTAACTGCTAAATTAGGCCTACTTAACAAACTACATTGCTAACAGAACAGGGTGTCAGAAATATTTCTATGTTTGTATTTGTAAAACGTCGACATTCGATCAGTATGCCATTACTTGGTGCTCTACTCAGCAGTCTAGCATAATTGTGGTAAACACGCATAACTTCTGGGTATGATTTCGTGCTGCGTGTAGGCCTGGCTAGCTTTAAAATAAGTGAAACAAGAAAACCCTTGTAAAGTGTAGCACTAGCACAAATCACAAATGAAGTGTGGTTCTTGGTGGTTACATTTATTCAGTCACGTTTCTGAGGAAATGTTTGCGCTGATTGAGTGAGCGAAGCGAACGAATTCGCGTTTGTCATCAGAAACAGCACTTTTTCCTAAATACAGTTAGTAGTTAATAAGCTAAATATTTGTTCATTAGTTAAAATGAATTTGGTGAATCTTATTAAATGTGGTGAATGAGTATAAACAAAGAGAAAAGAAAGAGTAGACACAGTTAACGTTTGTAAAGAATGAAACCGTTTGAAAAACGCGTACTACACTGATGATTTGCTTGATCATTTGACCATTTGTTTTTAGTGTGGAACTGTCTGTCTGCGCATAAGTGTTGCAACAAGAAATATCCTCGAGCGAAGCGAGATGCGGCCGAATGAGCGAGCATCAGCGAGCGACTCGGCTAGTCTTCATTATAAATTTCTTTACCTTGATCGATTTGCAAGTTTTTAGGAGAAGTTGTTCCTGCGAATATTTTCTTGAAAACTTAAGTAATAATTAAACTCGTTTTAGATTAGGCTGGAATTTCCCAGGCGACTTTGGACATGATATTGATCAAGTCATCAAGAAATCATTTCCACTATTTTTCTGGGAGTGAGGTATCATTTCCACCAAGTCCGTCTGCCACGACTAAGAACTATAGAGTAAGAACTATATAGTAACACATTTCGGAAATTTTTTTGCATTTGTTTGTGAAGTTTGTTTATGACTCGAACCATTTCATTTTTTCCACTCCCATTCCGAGTGTGAGTTTAGTTTTTATTACTCGTTTAACTATCAAGGTGGCTAATTTTACCCTCCAAGCTAGGGAAGAATCATCACACATTCTTTGGTTGGGGTCGTTTCATCATTAAATCACGCGGATTTCAGCCCAGAGGTCACTGCAGCCTCAAGAATCAGAAAGTTGCCAAATTTTTTGGTTGGAGACCAAATAATCAAGTGAGGCTATTAAAAAATTTAAACTAACGATGATAGAGACTTTTCCCCTTGCTCAATGGTCATACTCTGGAACCGTTCGGAGGTTCAACCGATGACCTTTTCATTCGCGGGGAACATACGCACCACTGGTACTGACAGATGCATGTCATAACCCTTAAGACCGTTGAATACGATGGCAATGGTATGCCGTTCTCCAGCACTCAAGTTATAGTTCAAGTGGGCAGCAACACTGTACTTTCCGCTGAAGTGACAAGTGTCACTGACCTTCCATTTGCTCTTTGGGAGCTTCTCATCGATTGTATGGAAAGATTACTCACAATTGTGACAGACGTTGGCGAGGTAAAAAACACCCACTCGTAAAACACGTGTCTTCCCGTAAGTAACACTCTCTGGTGATGATTTCGCCATTCAGGCCCACCACGATGTTATTGGTGTCGGCGGCCACTTACGGTCCGGCACTTCCTTGTTGATTGTTGCCATCTTGATGGTTTTCGTCGTCGTTTCCATCTTCCGCATGACATTGTGCGTCAATTGGGCGATAAGTCTGTCCTCCTGTCCGGTGTTTTTCAATTTTTGCAGGAGGTACAGATGTATGACAAGATTTAGATTAGGGGTTTGAATAATATCTCTGTAATGTGTGGTGCAGTGGCAACCCGGACCACTGCACTGTGACTGAGGTTGGCGCTAATGACCAAGCTGTCGACGCGCCATTAAGCCTCATCTCCCCCCCCCCCCCACCACGATGTAGCCGAAAATACAGGGAGTGTACATCTGAATTTTTTGTCACCAAGCTGGTGTAAGTGTCGGGTTGATCAGTTCTGACCAGACGAAGGAGGCACTCAATGATGCACGCGAAGAGGTTTTCACGGTTAAAGTGACGATATTCGAGGAAGTTTGTGCCGGGTCTCGTAAATCTCCACGATTGTGTTATGTTGAATTTGAAACATTCTTTTCGATTAGGAAGCCGCATCCATTCCTTCCCAAACCCAATGAAGCAGTTTCAACAATAAAATTTTGCTTTGGAACCTTTGCCTCAGTAACTTAGAAAATCGGTAATGTCTTCAATAGTGCAATAGTGAGTGTTCAAGGTGTCTGAATTGTTGACCTCCACCGTGAGCAAGAGGAGATTTATGGGTTTCCAAGCTTTTAGAAACCTTAAACGGAAACAAATCCCCTTCGCTGCTGTAACGTATGATGTAATCTATGATTGAGAATTTGCTCGCACGTTCTACTTTATCAACTTGGTCAAGCTTCGTGGGTTAGGACAGCATGGATGTTTCAAAAGCATGTTCTATAACCTCCTGTAATCTTAGCAGTTGGTGCTGTACAACTTCAAACCCAAAGCCAGCATGGAGTGCTGGAAATATTTTTAAATGTTTGATGTTCGTCAACATACTAGTCTTACCTTTTCAATCCTGCAGGAGAGGGATGTAAGGCAAAGCCCGTAAGGGTCGATAATTAATCACCATGATGATTAAGTTACTGACACTGGAACAAGAAATTGATCGTCGGCAGCATTTTGATCATTCAAGTCAGACAGTTTGGAATAGGGTATATCGTGTTCTTTGCATGCTTCGTCTAGTTTATTTTTTCCTGGGTACCTTCGAGATAATCTTTTCTTTAGTTTCGTACCTGGTCTACAGTACTGGTACCCCAGGAAATGTAGTTCCATCAGTAAATGGTCCACGATTATATTTACTATTACCTTGCATTTGATGAACGAAACTTTTCTGATCCAGCACACATTGCAAAACACGACTTCCATCCGCATTCGAGATAGTAATAATGGGAGTTGCCAGTTGGTTAGAAGTGTGCCATTTAGATTTCACACAGTATCTAATTTTCCTTTTTTACTTTTTTAATTTTTTAAAACTTAGTTCTAACTACCCACAGGCGGCTTTCTTTTATCGGTTGATTATAATATGCTTTTGCTCCAACTCCGTTAAAATTTCAGTCATTTTGTTCCTGTGACTGTGATGTCCCACCCGGGTGAATGCCTACAAGAGCCTCAATCTCTTGACCAAGTCTATAGGATCGTCATAGTACTTGTAATCCACAACACGCACAGTTTTTCTAAACGTACCACCCCTCTTTTTCATCATTCTCATATTCTCCTAAATAGGTCCAATACTGGAAATGTACTGGTACTCTTATTAGAGTTGGATTTGTAGAAGGATCGTTGTTTTGATAGACGGTGTGAATAATTTTCTAGAGAGAGGTGTAAGATACCTTGACTTCTGGGGTGGGGGGGGGTGAGAAGTTTCTTTCAAATCCTTAAACACAAGCAAACGCCTGCGTTTTCTGGGATATTACTGACCTCCAACGACTATATTGTACTAGAAAATTTTTACTAGGTTTTTTTCCAATGATCATTTCTTCAGATACAGTATTGCATCACTGTCCAAATATTAAATCGGTATCTCTATGAGTTTTGACAAATTTGAGCAGGAAATATTTCGGTGTTTGACCGAGGACCTGTCTAGGTAACAAGCTTTCCAAAGACATAAGAGTGGGTAAGTTCGGAAGTACTGGAGGTGTCGAATTCGTCTGTTTCGAGTTGCTGAAAATGTGGCTGAGAGTTTAGGAGCGGAGATGGTCATCGTGTATTCGGTTTTAGGAGGAGTGAGCTCTGCCAAACCCACAGTTGCATCTTTCCGAGAGATTGGGAAGTGTTGGAGTAACGTATTTGGAGAGATTAGGGGTGCCAGGGTTGAATTGAAATTGGGTGGAGTTGGGAATTCAAATTTTTCCTTGCCAAACGTTTCGAATTTGAATGTTTCCTAATAATCACTCTCCTCAGCTTTCAATGCACGTTGAGTGCTTTATTTTCAATGCTGGCACTTCTACATCCCGGCCTTCATCTGGCTTTCAACGGATTAATTTGCACCTTTTGACAGCTTTTTTTTAATTTCTGGTGTCCAACTGCTTATTGCGGGTTTAAAAATTTTCATGATAGAGCTTTCCTTCATTCGGTCCTCCAAACGTTTGTTCAAACAATTTTTCTTTAAACATGTTTTGAGTTTCTGGACTTCATGTTTCACATTTTTTTCCATTTTTTTATATATGATCGAAAAAATTGTATTGTTGAAATGTATTGTTTGTATTCCATCGTTTAATATTAAACGAAAACGAATGTTTCTAATATCTCTTGTTTTGTTTATCGTAACTTGTTTAATGTTTTGACAAAAATGAACATTTGTATCATCCATTATTTAACATTTTCTTTATCCATAAAAAAAAAACCATGCGGCTCGTTCCAGCACATTCTACACACTTTGAAAATTCCATGTCCTGCATAATTTTCATACACTTGTTTAAGGTTTAACTCGTTCATGGGAAACAAGATTATTAAATTGGTTTTATCTCTAACCACCTGTTTAGGAATCCTGGTGTAGGACTGGCTGAAAAACAGAACATCAGCATTAGAATGATGGCTTTGAGTGAAGTAACGTTCGACTGTATAAAGGCAGTCATTGAAAATGATGAGAATGCAAAATGTGGGCTCCAACTCTTCGTGAGTAATCAGTTCGGTTTGAGAATTGTGAAATAATGCAACCTTTCGCCCAAACGTTTCTTCAATTTCCACAAAGATAGACTGCAAAGCTTGGTATTAGGCTCAGGTAGAGTTTTGCTGTAAACTAATAATCTGTTGCAAGACAGCTAGTCCTCGCTGTAGATGAAGTTAAACCGCAAGTTCGTGTTTCCTCCATTTGCCTGTCGTATTATTAAGCATCTAATGTTCGAGGATGGAAAGGGTGATTTTTAGCTCCTTGTCTGCCACGAAAAATTGTTGTTTTTAACTTCCATCTTTTTTAAAATTTATTCTGATGTCAAATTCTTAAGTACTGATATTGGAATAAACAATAATGATGAAACTTAAATTAAATTTTCATTATTTTTGCTTTTTTATTTATTCGGATTTATTCAGGCTGATACTCGCTTTCCATAGTTTATTCCGATACCAATTTTATAAAAAATTGCCAGCAAGAATTCAATTTCCATTGTTTTTGCTCAGGGGCGGCACCAGGTCCGAAGTACTACCCGGGTTGGGCACACGTCTAATAACCCGGGCAGAGGCGGGTTATTAGTAGTAGGGGGGGGGGTAAGACGACCTTTGAGATCCTCTTATTTTTGGCTATTTATAGTTCGCCCCACCGATTGAGGTCCATTTTACCGACTTTGAATTGGTTGGGAGGAGAGGGGTCGCATCGTCAGTTGGGTAGGGAGGAAATTTTTGTGTTAAGTGAATAAATTGTTCATTGTGTTACTGTGAAAGTTTTCATCAAATTCAGAGACATCATTCCGAGAATTAATATATTTACCGCTGATTTCACAAATAAGACTATGTCTACTTTTTGCAAATTTTCAATTGCTGGCTGCCATCTTCCTCAGGCATTACAACAAAAGTTTTGTTGATTCTTGTGTTCACTACATAGTCGTCATCTGCTTTCGAATCCGTAACTGCAGCTCATCATTGTGGCCTCCCGTCATTTGTGGGTAGCGCTTTCACTAAGCCGTCAAGCTTCCACTTCGTGCCCAGCTCTTGCTTTGAGTCTCTTCCAACGATGTTTTACACTCGGGGGAAAGATGGTCCTTGGATGTTCATTAAGGAATTTCGTGTAACCAAATGGCAATCGACTCCAAGCATCTCAGATGTTGGTCTTTTTTAGAGTTCGATGTCACCAATGTTTCATGTTTTTCCCACTCCATACGATGTTTTGATTCCATGCAGTGAGCTGCAATGCCGTTGTCATCTTTTTTATTTCTCACATTGGCCATGTGCTGTCCTATTCTCGTTCGAATCCCTTTCCTTGTCTCTTCTCTGTAGACAGCATCACAGTCTCTGCGTGGAATTTTGTATACACCTTCTCTTGTATTCTTCACCCCTCCCATCATTTCTTCCTCCATTTGTTTCTGTGTGTTTTTTACTATTTTTTCTCCATTCACTCTCAGATCCTTCATTTTTCCATGTATTTGTTTTTTTGATGTTATCACTCCTTCTAAGTGTGTGTGCACCCCTTCTGGTGTGTGTGTGTGTGTGTATATGTGTGTGTGTGTGTGGTCCTTGTACTTTTCTTCCTTACTTCACATCTTCTCTCAGTGTATTCTTCTCACTGTAGACCACTTTCTTCCTCAGATCATTTAAGAGTCCTCCCGGGTATCCCAGTTTTAGGAATTTTTCTTTCGTTTGAACCATGTGCCAACTTTCGGTCACTTTGTCGCGCGAATTCCTCACCACTCATCGAAATTTGTTCTTCGCCATCGCTTTTAACTGTGCCTTTGGGTGCCCTGATTTGTGGTCAATTCCTCTTTCTGTTGACATCGGCTTCCTATACGGTTCGTACCCAATCCTTTTGCCTCCGCCCATTCTCTTCAAGAACTCGTCTAAGAATGCCAGTTTTCCTTCCTTCTCGTGAACTCGATCCCTTCTCTCTAGGTGTTAATCTACTGAAACAGTTTGTCTAAGTCCCACTTCTTCATCATAGCAAACACATCATCTAGGAACTTCTTCCAGATCCTTACACCTACTCCCGAGTTTAATACCATCTCATCCAAATGTTGCATCACGTGCTCCTTTAGTTTGCCAATATATGCTACCTCCAAACTCAACGTAAATATGCGCAAGTAGAACTTCAACATCGCACGATCCTTCTGAAACTCTTTTCTTGCTACTTCCCATCTCCGCCTTGATAGCGCCAACATGTCTAGAATCGGTCGATGTAATAGATTAGGAGACAGACCTACCACATCAAAAAACACTAGTACTTCATCCTCCTCCAACATTAAATTTCTCACTACACCAAGAAAATCTTTAGTCTTTTTTAACCGGCTCTCACCTCACACATACTTCTGCAGTCTGTTTGTCACCTCCCAATCAAGCCCCTGGGCCATCGATCCCTTCGCCGACGTAATGGCTCTCAATGGCGCCCCTTCCTTGTGGTCTTAATTTGGGCGAACACAGTTGCTGGTTTTTGAGGCATTTTTGGAAGGAGTTGCTTTATTTCCTTTTTCAGGTGACCTTCTTTTTTAAGTCTTTCAATTCCAAATTTATCAACGGCCCATTTGCTTGATCCTATTCTTTCTTCTCGTACATTCCTGACTCTTCCAACTCTTTTTTGACCTACTCATCATGCTCTCCTTTATACATCACCACTGTCAGAGTTGCCGTATCTGCCTTGCACACAACAATCTCCCTATTCCTCCTCAGTCGCCCAATTGCCTCAGTCTGTTTTACATTAATGTTGGGTCTATTTTTCGTTGGTCTTTTCACGAAAAAATGTCGTATTTTCAATCGCACTTCGGGCTCCCAAGTATACCAACACAAAATGTCTTCCACATCAGCTGCCAGGTTTGCTCTCACGTTTACATTCTCGTTTTTCTTTACAGGGATAATAGTGGAGTAAATTCTAATGATTTTCGTTCGGATGATGACAAAAGCAAGGCATTTGGTCAGTCGTTAGTTACCAACGTACATACCAACTTAAGATAAGGAGACCAAATTGGGTCCGAATTGGGAGACCGAATTGTGCTCCGTTTAAAGATGGCGGCCAATCAAAATGGCTACCACCCCAAAATACTAGATCTGTATGTATTTCCATTTCTATGGGCCGGATCAAAGTGTACGATATGCCAAATTGACGAGGAAAAAAAATCTTTCTTGTAACTGTCCCATCACTTGAATCCAGATGAATTTCCCAGTATAAACTGCCAAAGTGCGCACATAATTGGGTTTCCTTTATATAATTCCCAACCCGTTGCACAAGCACACATAGGATCAATTATAAAAAGGGAACGTTTTTAATTCCTCTTAAAATGACAAATAAAACTTTAAAATCTGTCCATTAGATAACCAGTTACGCAATTTAGAACTAACCACCCACGCTACTATACGAACTGACCCAACTCATTTCTTTGTTTCAGGTGTTGCTGATTGGTTCACACCTCGTATCAAGAATTAGTTGAGCAGCTAAAGTATTGAATTGTTCATTTTCTGTGAAAAGCATGAAATTGGGTATGGCTGCAGATGAAGGGTTACTGGAAAAAAATAACTATGATAGCAAGTTCAAACACAAAAGTAATTTCTGGATGGGGTGATTTACCCCAAAAAAACTGTTTTTGGCTGTAGGCTAACTCCTTAACTTTCAACAAATCAAAAGCATAATGTAAAGCAAAAAACGTTCAGCACACAATTCTGGACAAGAAAGGTGATATTACTCTTTTATGTAAAAACTACCTTTGAACCCCAAAATCGTATTTAAAGTATATCACCATTAAGTCGTGTGAATGCTCCTTTTTACAATTTGTTATTATAGTCATTTTCGTGTTCAAGACGCTCTTGCACCCCCTTTTAAGAGCCGAATTGGATATGCCTAGGATTTTCTGAAAAGTGGGGATCCATTCTTTCCTGTTTAACTTAGATAGGTGCCATCCTACACCCATTTCAAGGCGAAGAGGTAATGGCATAGTGGCGAAAGTGTATGGTGATTTTCAAATTGAGGTACTCTTGCGAGCCCCATAATTGCCCGAAATGGACATGTCTACGATTTTCTAAAAGGTGTGGATGTATTCTTTCCATCAATCCTAACCGAATGTGTTAAACTTAGATAGAGACCGTATAAAGCCCATTTAAAGGTGGACAGGTAATGACGTAGCAGCAAAATCGAATAGTGATTTTCGAATTTAAAGTGCTCTTGCAAGCCCTCTAATATGCCTTAATGGACATGCTAAGGATTTTCTGAAAGGTGTGGATCTATTCTTTCTATCAATCCTAATTGAAATTGTTTAACTTAGATAGGGAACGTTCATTTGAAGATGAGGAGTTAATGGCGTAATGGCGAAAGCGAATAGTGATTTTCGAATTCAAAGTGAACTCTCGAGCTCCCTAAAAGCCAGAAATGGACATGCTTATGATTTTCTGATAGGTGGGGATCTATGCCTTCCATCAATCCTAACCGAAAATGTTAAACTTAGATAGGGACCGTATAAAGCCCATTTAAAGGTGGAGAGGTAATGGCGTGGTGGCGAAATCGAATAGTGATTTTCCAATTCAAAGTGCTCTCTAGAGCTGTGTAATACCCCGAAATGGACATGCTAAGGATTTTCTAAAAGGTGGGAACGTATTCTTTCCATCAATCTAACTGAAATTGTTTAACTTAGATAGGGAACGTCCATTTGAAGGTGAAGAGGTAATGGCGTAATGGCGAAAGCGAATAGTGATTTTAGAATTCAAATTGCTCTCTCGAGCCCCCTAATAGCCAGAAATGGACATGCTTATGATTTTCTGAAAGGTGGGGATCTATGCTTTCCATCAATCCTAACCGAAATTGTGTAACTTAGATATAAATACAAATATAAGCATTACAATGCCACTTTTAAATTGGAAGTAGCCGTTACACCAATTACAACCACACCCTTAAACAGACGTAGGATGATACATATCTAAGTTAAACAATTTCGGTTAGGTTTGATAAAAAGAATAGACACTGCACTTTCAGAAAATCCTAAGCATGTCCAATTCGGGCTATTGGAGGACTCGCAAGAGCACTTTGAACATTAAAACCACTATAACAACCAATTGAAAAAAAACGTGTTAGCGTGAATTAAGGGTGGAATACTTTAAATACGATTTTGGGGTTCAAGTGTTCTTTTTACGTAAAAGATGTATATCACCGTTCTTTTTAGTATTATGTGCTGAACTTTTTTACTTCACATTATGCTTTTGATTTGTTGATGGTTAAGGAGTTTAAATCACCCCCTCCAAGAATTAGTTGCATTTTGAACTTGCTATCATAGCTATTTTTTTCCAGTAACCCTTCATGTGTATCTATACCCAATTTCATGCTTTTCACAGAAAGTGAACAATTCAACTCTCTAGCTGCTCTACTAATACTTGATATGAGGTGTGATGCGATCAGCAACACCTGAAACAAAGAAATGAGTTGGGTCTGTGCAATGCTAATATCAAGAAGTCTTGCTTATACGTTATTTATGTCATCTAATATTCAAATATTTTTAGCTTTTATAAAATAACTTCTTAGTGGTATGGGCTAGAGGTTTGAAATTGGTACCATTGGAAAGCTCGTTTCGAGGCGGTTAGAATGGTGTACTGGAATGTCAAAAACGGTCAATATTTGGCGAAAATGTGATTTTTAGTGGATGAGCCAAAATTCAAATAAAAAGTTTTGACCAGTAAAACTTAAAGCACCCGCACGCGCCTGTAAACCAAACAAATTAACTTTGCATGGCCTAAGAGTAATACTATTGTTGTTGGTGTGGCGTTTGCGTTTTTTTTTTGCCAACGTATTTTGTGCCAAGTCCGTGGTATCGGAGGGAAGTATCGGGCATATTTTGTCGCCACCGAATCAGTACCGATACCATGGTAACGGTCCTTATACCGATTCTGGTATCGGTATCGGTACAGCCTTAGTCTGTACATATAGTAGCGTGGATGGTTCGTTCTAAATTGCATCATTCGTTATCTAATGGGCCGTTTTTAAAGTTTTATATATAATTTTAAGAGTAATTAAACAACATTCAGTTTTTATAACCGATCCTATGTCTGATTGTGTAACAGGTTGGGAGTTATATAAAACAAACTGAATTATGTAATCGATTGTGCGCACTTTGGGAGTATATATTGAGAAATTCATCACAATTCGAGTAATGGGACCTGCTTCAAGACAGATTGCAATTTTTTCCCGTTAATTTAGCTTGTTGTATACTTTGATCCGGCCCATAGAAACGGAAATACACACAAATATATTATTTTGGTGTGGCGGCCATTTTGAATGGCCGCCATCTTTAAACGGAGCACGATTTTCGTGGTCTCCTTATCTTAAGTTTATATGAACGTTAGTAACTAAAAACTGACCAAGCGGCATGCTTTTATCATCATCCGAACAAAATTGCCAATTTTGGTTTACAATTTACTCCACTATTAATTTCCAATCCTTATTTAAAACATTGAGCTTATTCCTATAAAGCTCCACTTTTGACTGATTTATCACATTTGGTAACACGTAATCTTTTTTCACTTGCTTTTCACCTTTTTTATCTAAGATTCCTTCAGGCCTTCACATTCTGCCTTCCTCCCTCGCCCTTCTATCTGATTCTTCATGCACACCAATCTTCAACTTCACTACATGTTTTTCGGTCGTCTCTCTCAGTCCATTTTATTTGACCCTTTATATGCTCCTGCGTCCTTTTCCACAATTCTTTCCCCAACTTATTCTGTAGCATTCATTTTAACATAAACACATTCGTCCGAAGTCTACTCAATTCACTGTGGCAATCGCCGATGCGCGCTACTAATAACTTGAACACCGTCTGCTTTGCGATTGCGTGACCGTGAAAACCCCTGGACTTCGGCTTTACCATCAAGCTACGTGGCACAATTCTCTCTCGTTTACAAGCAAGATTACAAGCCAAGTGACACTCAAACTTACAAATTCGATAACAACACTTCAAAAGAGTCCTCACCTTCGTCAATTCCCAGATTTCATTGAATAAACTGTTCATTGTGTTACTGTGAAAGTTTTTGTCAAATTCGGAGTCATTCAGGGAAGGGGTCAGTGGCCCAATTAAGAGGGTACTGGACAATTGTGGCTTCATGAAGTACATGAGAAACAGTGATAACATCAAAAAACAAATGCAAGGATAAATGAAGGATCTGAAAGTGAATGGAGAAAAAGAGTGAAAAAGACACATGCAAGATGGACAATGAAATCATGGGAGGAGAGAAGAATACAAGAGAAGGCGTATACAAAATTCCATGCAGAGACTGTGATGCTGTCTACATTGGAGAGATGAGGAAGGGGATTCGAAAGAGAATAGTACAGCACATGGCCAATGTGAGAAATAAAAAAGACGACAACGGCATCACAGCTCACTGCATGGAATCAAAACATTGTATTGAGTGGAGAAAAAACTGAAACGTTCGTGATATCGAACTCTTAAAAAGACCAACATCTGAGATACTTGGAGTTGATTGTCATTAGATTACACGAAATGGGAAGTGTTTCCTTAAAGGACATCCAAGGACCATCATTCCCCGAGAGGAAAACATCGTTGGAAGAGACTTGAAGCAAGAACTTCAAGCTACCACCTATCCATTTCCGTAATAAAACACTTAACACAGACTTAGAGAAGGCAAATTCCCTAAATATAACTTTTGCAGCAAGTTTCGTAGCTGACGATAATTTAACCATTAATTTAGACCCCAAATACAATTCTGTACTAAACACAAAACCACCTATTAAAATGAGCAACATAAACTTTTCGCAGGCTAGTATTGAAACCCGCTTGGGATGTTTTTAATTGATTCTATATACTGTTTTTTCTGTGTGTGTATGTGTGGTTTGTCCTGTCTTTAACATTGAGGGACCGGTGTTAGTGGCATGATTCCCTCATCCTTTCCGGCTCCCATTACCTTTTCTTTTTTGGTAATAAACATTTATTATTATTATTATTATTATTATTAACTGGGAAGCTTGACGGGTGGATGAAAATGCTACCCACTAAATACCGGAGGCCACGACGACGAGCGGCAGTTACGAATTCGGAAGCAGCTGACGACGATATAGTGAACAGAAGAATCAACAAAACTTTAGTCGTAATGCCTGAGATAGATGGCAGCCAGCAGTTGAATATTTGCAAGAAGTAGACAGTTTTATTTATGAAAACGAGCGGTAAATGTATTAATTCTCCGAAGTAAGACTCTGAATTTTGTGTTAACCTTTTCGCGTCTCTATGTTATGTGAGGTCATTTTAAGACCTTCTTCTTATGCATGTGGTATATAATATGTAATTCGTGGAACATTACAAAACATTAGCTCCCCCCCCCCACGTCGTATATCCGCTACTGTTAACGGGCACTACAAAAAAAGGGGGTGAGGGGAATCGACAAACAGGAAAGTCGCATAATTGGAAGAACGTAAACAGTACAACAGTATAATGGGAAATCGTATAACACAAAATTCGTATAATGGAAAATCGTCTAATGTCGCTGCCTCGCTCGCGCTGCCGTGCTCGCTGCAGCTTTACATATAAAATCAGAACCACATTTATATAATTGTCCAGTTAGACGTTTATCCATTACATGATATTCCGGTTAGACGATTTTTCAGATTTTTTTAATTTTGGCAGATTTTAGACAATTACTCCATTAGACGATTTTCCAACTAGACTTTCGTCCGACGCCCCCCAAAAGATTCCCAAATAAACACCAGTATAACATTTATTTTCTTAAGCATGTAAAATGCTCTTGATTGACCGTTTTTAAGTTTACACTGTTAGTAATAAAATGTTATGTTTGTAAATGTGATCGAATATTTAAATAAAGTACTTAGCAGCTACAACAATGTTGCTGTAGGCACAGTTTGACATTAATTGCATACCATACACTTGTTTTGCTGAAGAAACACATGGGCTCTAACCTTTAACAACCCACTTGTTCAGTAATTCAAACTAGAGACTCTGGCGAAACAAAATCGTTATCGTGATATTGATACATATATACATATATTAAGAGTGAAGGCAAAAGCAAAGCTCATAATGGCCATGAAGAGAAAATCACAAGAAATACATCGTCATGTCTACAACCAACGAAGCCTAACACACGTATACTCGACTACCTGACTATTATAATCATAATATCTACATCAAAATAATGATTTTGTCTCGACAGTGTCTCTTGTATCTCGAGTTCCCAAACAACACCAATGACGCTAACGTTACCAACGTGTTCCAGCATTTTTACCGAAAGCTTTAGCAGAGAACCGTTCATATGGCAACAAGCTATATAGCTCACTAGCATCGTAACCTGCTTCGCCCGGGGTTTTCTTTCACCCGTGGTTTGGTTTGGGCCGTGGTTGATTTCCAGTTTTCGGTCGGTGTTGCGTGAACATTAACTGAGACTGGCTATTTTTATTCCTGTTAAGTTTCCCCTTTCCTCCCATCTTCTCCCACCCCTTTCATCCCATCATCTCCCTGCCCTCACCCTCCCCTCTCCCCTTTCCTCCCTTCCTATCCTGTTACCCACACAGACACTGTTACCCTCACAGATGCTATTTACTCCACTTTGATACACGTAGTTGAATTTGGATGGGTAGTTGAATTAAATACGGCCCTTCCTCTTTTTGCGAGATTTGTGCAAATGAAATTCATATGGTCTCCATCCCAAACAACCCATAAAAATACATTTTAGGTTCAGTTAATGCGTAATCATATGCTTAGTGGTAACTGACGTGCTTTCCCCCTTACCCCTCCCAATGTCTCTATTTTCTAAAGAGCAGGCACTGCGCCACACATGGGCATTCCCCGTTAATGAACCTCCAACTCCTAGACGCACTGCCCAACACAGACGCACTTCCCCAACTCCCTGTTTATCGCTTTGGCTTGTGACGTCATTTATCCCTGTTGCCAGAACGTTGACTGAGCTTGGTTGTTGTTTAGGATGTTGTTGTTCAGTTAATGGGTAATCATATGCTTATTAGCCAAAGACGCACTGCCCCACACACGGGCATTTGCCATTCAGGCCCTCTTCCTCACTCTCAATTTATCTCTTTGGCTTGCGCAATTCGTACTATTTGACAAATAACTATCCTTCATGCATGACGTCATTTAAGACATGCCTCTGCGATGACCACGCAGAGCAAATTGTTATTCGAGGCAACAATGTGCCAAATTCAACTTCTTTTCAAGGTAACAACGTACCAGTTTCAACTTACAGCCAAAGAATCGACACACTCGCCCGTTTTCATTGTAGGAGTTCTCCTTCCGGGGGTCCTCGTTGTTTCATGTATGCTATGAGACTTTGGTTTATAATGTAGGATTACGAGAGGTACGAAAAATCGGTCAAAGTGTCGGAGCTCAAAAACTGGCCAATGCAGGATGGTATGCTACAACAATGTGCACTGCAGCAAAGCTCGGTATTCTGCTGCGGTCAATGCTGTACAGGCAGCGGACGGCACAATAGTTGAAAATCTTTTAAACAAACGCTTAACTGATAATTTATTTTACCATGGCAGAGCCCGAGCACTGTTATTTTTATCCATGCCCGGGTTCAGCGCCGCCCCTGTTTTTGTTTATTATTTATTCCAATTTTTTCGCAGTTGATACTCGCTACCCATAATTTGCTCTGAGACAAAATTGAGAAAATCTTCCTCAGAAAATTTATCAACGGATATATTGACTTCAATAACTCCATAATCTACATTGTGCCGAAGTTTAACGTTTCTTGGTGCATTGCTAGTGATGTGAACGGAACTAATTTTGCGTCTCATTTCTGATAACTTTCCATATTCGTGTGCGAACATGAATTGAACCACGGTAAATTGAACCACGGTTTCTTATTAAACTTTCCTTCCGATTTGTGGATATTTTCGTATATCCACGTTCTAATATACAGTTGTCTGTCTCTCTTGACATTTCACAAAATTGGTAAAACGAAAGAGGGTGTAAATAATTTGGATAATTATACACTATAACGTAAAAGAAACGTTTTTTCTCATCAAATTCAACTTCTTACTTTTCCTAAATGTAACGTTTTAGATTCTTCAATAGATCATGAGAACTAATATGCTATTACCACACACCTTAAGAAGCTTCTTCGGTCGAGACCCTCAGTTAGACCCCGGGGTTGCCATCCAATGCAGCCAGGGACCCCACCACCTCATTCCGCCCCCACCATATCACTACCTCCCCAACTCCCCGCTCAACCTAGTCCCAATGACAATCATCACTACTTCACTAGGAGCAAGCGTAGAACGAGAGTTCCATCCCCTCCTCTTCGCTCACCTCCCCACCCCACCCTCGGAGCAACCAATATCGCCCTCCAAGCCCCTTCTTTCAACCAGAGAGGAATTGTGTATTGTAGTCCCTGTGGTGGTTGTGAAGCGGTATATGTGGATGGGGGAGATATGGAGACACCTCCACGTTCACCTTATAGAGCATCAGGATGCAACGGCACAAGGAGACAGAAGAAATGGGATTGCCCTCCATTGCATTGAGAATTCGCAACATTCCATCAATTGGTGCAGCACTTCTGTCTTATTGTGATCCAACACATTCAAGGACTCGCACCTCAGAGCAATTGAATCCATAGCTATAGGCCAATTCAAGGAAAAGGGAGTGCAGCTGATGAACATATATGGCCGTTCCTATCCCAACATCGATCGCCTGCTCAGGCCGGAGCTGAAGGCAATACTCGACCAAATGTGGACAAGTCCAGATGTAGCAAGAACATACTGTATAAATTAGCAGTTAGTAGTTAACAACACGAATTTCAAAATGAGGTGATCTTCTAACGTTTTCTGAAGAAGATGAAAGGACTACCACAGACCCTGTATGTAGTCACCTTAAATTTGACTGAATTTTTTTGTAATCATCCGTGTGTGGTAATAGCATATTAGTTCTGACGATGTCATCAAATCGCTACAGTAAAAATGGCAAACACCGGTAACAGTTTTTTTCCCCATTTATCAATACATTTTTAGTTTCCGGATCATTGGGTGAAGTTCAGCCTTTGTTCTTCGATTCTATGTTAGAAATATGAGAACCTATTCTTTTTAAATCCTTAATATCTACCGAAGAAGAAAAAATGTACGTTACTTCATTTTTAAACCTGATTTCACTCTCCAATTTAACTTCCTACGAATTATTTTCCAATTGATTTGAGAGATGTGTATGCCAGGTGGGATGAGACACTGTAATATTTCTTTTTTTAATAAATATATTTATTATTTCTCTTTCTTTGTATATTTATTTTCCTATATAAATATAAAGAATGAAAAAAACGTTGATAAATAAATTCGGAGTGTCGTTGATGCAGGTGAAGAGAGAGGTGAAACAAGCTCCAGGGGTGGGGTTTATTCTAGCTTTGTACCAAGATTACGAATTGCAGAATAAACGCTTAACTAAAACCAGAGCACCTACAGAGTTTAAACGGGACGGGAAGCTAATGGGCTCAAGATTGGTTTAATAAATACGGATGCAAACATATTTACGTTGCCTTTTGGAATTATATGTCAGACTGCCAAAGTGGGGAATTGAACCCGGGATCTTTGAAATCAAAGTCCAAGGTCCTACCGCTGAGCCATACTGACACGGCCAGGCAGTACAGACCATGTCAGTATGGTTCAGCGGTAGGACCTTGGCCTTTGATTTCAAAGGTCCCAGTTTCGATTCCCCGCTGAGGCAGTCTGACATATAAGTCCAAAGGCAACGTAAATCGGTTTGCACCTTCAGAGCCCAAAGATGCTGTAATGTATTCGCAGTTGGTCGAATTAGAAACAGATGTAAAGACAGTTAAATCTGGCATGAAGGACGATTACGATGGACATCACAGTGTGAAAAATGAACGCATTAAAGATGTCGTTTCTCCCTCATAATCTGTACATGTTGCTATCAAAGATACATCTATACTAAAGTCGTGATTGATTATGATATGCAGAACAACCGTTTCATAAAACTTGCCCCCACAAGATTATCCAGTTTAGAAGACGTAGTAGCAAGCGTAAGACTTTGGAAAATTTGCAGGCGGGGCATAGACAACATTATACAGTGACATCGAGGCATAAACAAATTAAAGAAACGTCACCATTAGTAGGGTAGTAATGCGATATTCGGTTATACATAAATACCCCTGTTTCCAGTCCCGTGATAAAAGTGGGGGTAATGATGCACTTCCGATCATCTGTTGAAAAGTGGGGTGTCACTTCCATTTTTCATCAATCTGGAAGACGGTGGAAAAGTGCTTTTTACTATCTGTTTTCCGGCTTTCGCCGATCTGAAGAAGGGTGGTATAGTACTTTTTGCATCCTCCTATGATGTCACTTCCGGTCACGTGATCAAAGTGGGGGTAATGATGCACTTAAGATCACATGATGAAAAGTGGGGGTGTCTCATCCATTTTTTCGTCAACCTGGAGGAGGGTGGAAAAGTGCTTTTTACTATCTGGTTTCCGGCTTTTGTCGATCTGAAGAAGGGTGGGAAAGTACTTTTTGCTTCTTCCTATGATGAAAGTGGGGTAAGGATGCACTTCAGATCACATGATGAAAAGTGGGGACGTCACTTCCGTTTTTTTGTCAATCTGGAGAAAGGTAACTTTTGTTACCTTTTTTCGTTTTTTTTTGTTAATCTGGAGGGGATGCCTTTTTTAGGTCAGAAACATACATATCCCCAGCCACGATATCAAAATGGGGGTGTCACTTCGGGTGGGTAATGAAAAGTGGGGGGTATCATTTCCGGTTTTTCATCGATCTGAAGGATGGTAGGAAAGTGCCATTTGCTACCCGTTTTTCGTTTTCATCGATCTGGAGGATGGTGGGAAAGTGCCTCTCGGTAATTTTCTTCATTTTCATCGATCTGGAGGATGGTGGGAAAGTGTCTTTCAATACCTTTTTTCATTATTAAAAATAAATAAAAAAAAAGAAAAGGCATGGATTCCAGTTCAATAATTTTAACGGGAATAGGTGGCGAAGTGAGCTGCAATTTAAAAACGCCCATATACCTATACCCTAAAAAGGAGTATGAAATGGCACTCGTCTCCTTGGAAACGTACTACAGTAGTTTCAACGTGCACGCTGACAATAACGAATTTTTGTACACCATCGATGGTGGAGCGATTGGATCGAGGTGCGAGTCGTTCCCGGCGCTTACGAAATTTCGGACTTGAATAATTTTATATAGTCTACGTTGGAAGGAAGTGGTCACGAAAAAAATGCCATAGTTTCAGAGCCGAATCACAATACTTCAAAAACAAATTTGGTTATAAATAAGCCACTCTACGGCTTTTCGTTTCTGGGAGATAATAATTTACGAACTGTTCTAGGGTTCCTTCAGGGAACTTATACTAAACTCAGCAAGGTCAAAAATACGTGGATGTAATGGGGCTCAATAAAATTTTCGTTCATACCAACATAATCGGGTCTTCCTACGTGAATGACGACACTCAACCATGCATATACGCTTTTTATCTGGGATGCCACCGGGTTATAAGATGATAATTTCCCCTCAAAATGTAATTTACCTTCCCGTAACTACCGACAAGTTTCGTAATATTCGTATTTGGTGAACTTCTCAAGATAACGAAATGATAAATTTAAACAGGGAAACCTTTACCGTCAGACTTCATCTGAAGTCTAAAAAATAATTTTGTACATATTAAAAAAAGAATGTTAGTATTCGAAAGAAAAAAAAAGAATAATTGGAAAAGGGTTCGTCATAGATAATATTCAATTAAGGGCAAAAAACGCAGCATTCATCAAATTTATAATGAGAGCGAGAAGATGAGTTTAACGGAACATTACCTCGATATAAACGAATCTTTACAACAAGATTCTTCCGTGGAGAGCTACGCATTTCAAGAATATAATCCGATAGTAGGAACCAATATAAACAACGTCAATTTGAAAATAAAAATCGTTATCGAAAACCTGGATTAATTCCTACACGTCGCAAATAGTTATCTTCTGTTTAAAGGCAGGTTACAAAACGCTGACGGTTCTAGTTTTGCCGATGCGGACGTAGTGTCTTTCATCAATAATGGTTCCATGTACCTGTTTTCCAGCATTAAATATCACTTGGGGGATAGGCTAGTGGACGAGTGAAATTACCCTGGTTATAAGACTCTCATGAAAGGTTTCCTCACGTACGGTTCGATCGATCAAGTGTCATTGTTGGGGAACTGCTAGGTATTCGATGCAGCAGAATCTTACGATGCCAATTTGAACGATAACATCGGATTTAAATTAATGCATTCCATCATCGTGAAGAAGACAACTCCTAAAGGAAGCTTCTCGTTTGCCATTCCTTTAAAACACTGCATGGGATTTTTAGAAAATTATGACAAGGTTCTGTCCGGTGCCAAGCATGTCCTATCATTGTCTAGGGCGAGCAATGACGATGCTGTATTCAGGGCAGCTGCAACAGCCGTTGGTAAAGTCGAACTGAGTAGCGTTTCGTGGCACGTACCGCATGTAACCACATCCGACGAGCAAAAACTCAGGCTTTTTAGCAACATAGAACGTGGGATGAACATGGACTTGGGTTTTACGCACTGGCATTACGATAGTTACAAACTTTCACAGAGCACTAGTTTCACATGGCGCGTGCTCACTACTTCGGCCGTCGAAAAACCGAGGTGGGTTATTCTAGCTCTGCAGACTAATAGAAAAGATGCGCAAACTAAAAATCCAGCCGTATTCGATCACTGCAGTCTTCAAGATGCTCACATAACTTTAAATTCCGAACGTTACCCGTTCTTGGACTTGAACGTAAATTACGCTACTGGAGAATACTCGATCCTTTATAGAATGGCTCAAGAGTTTAGACGCGCTTTGTATGATGACGGGGACTTGTGTATCGATTCGGTGCAGTTAAAAAGACGTATCCTCTATTGGTTTTGGACTGTTCCAAGCAATCGGAGAGACTTCAGTCTGGTATAGTCGACATACAAGTAAAGTTGTAATTTAACGCCGTGGTTCCAGCTAACACGACGTGCCACGCGCTGTTGATCGGAGATAGAAAAATGAGTTTAATATTGGATAAAGGCAAAGTCGAAGTGATTTATTAAAAAAAGAGAGGCGGGGAAACAAAAAACGAAAAGAAGTAAGATTGGAAAAGAACGGAGCAGGGTGAAAAGAAAAAAGATCGCGAAACGAGGTGGGTTTTTACCATTGTTGGCATTGCTGCTACCCACCTTAGCAAGGTGGTCTAGCTGGAGGTTCCGCCAGTATCGGCGCTGTAGTTAAAAAGAGCCAGAACGACACTAAGGTAATGGAAGAAATAGTGAGACATAACAAGAAGATGGAGGGTTCGGGGTTCTTGAAACGTAAAAAGAAAAAAAAAAGTGAATCGTGGCAGAGGGCTTTTTCTAAGGCTAGTGAAGGTCTGATCGATTTTATTAAACCGTTAACAAATCTCGATTTAAATAGATTGGTCAAAGTTTTGAAAATTCCTAAATACAGAGGTACTTTTAGCAAGGATCGTCTGCCGCTAAAACCTGAACCCCGTGGTGAATGCGGCATCGTTAATCTCGAAAATTTTCACGATGGACACGAAAGTCATTGGGTGGCTTACTCAACAGTTACTGACACGAAAGTCATTGGGTGGCTTACTCAACAGTTACTGACATACCCTGTTATTTCGACAGTTTCAGCAACCTCCAGCCACCGACATCCATTTCAGAGTATTTGGGTTCCGTTAAAAACAATTATGACAGGGTGAAAATCTTAATTAAACATTGTGCGGTCATTTCTGTTTACTTTTCTAAGTTTCTCGTGCAAGGGATATTACTACGAAGATATTTTAAGACAGTTAGCTCTTTAACTCGGTTATCCCCATTGTTCTTCGTATGGATTGGCATATGGTTTCTGCTTTGACCATGCTATACATTGAGTCTTGGTTAGGTATATATCTATTTAGTAATCTTTATCCTCCGTGCTTGCCATATCAGCCATTATATAAATCACGTGACCTTCGTTCATGATGATCGGTATTTCCGTTATGCTTAGAGTTGATGGTTGGAGAAGTCTCTCAAGATCGAGATAAACTTGAAATCCTTCGTCTTCTGGTACACTTTTTGACAAATCCAAAAACTTAGTTATAAACACCGTATCTTTATATCTGGAGGGTTTAAAATAGGTATTTGGTCTCCTTGTATTTGGTATTTGGGCTACTTGTTATACTCATTCCCAGGATATACCAACCGGATGTTGATAAGTAGTATTGGTGAGGATAGTTATTGATACACGTGAAAAAGTGACCTTTAGGGTAAGGACTAGTTCCGCGAAAAGTAGCTATACAGTCGATACGTAGATTTATATATCTTTCCATCACAAAACCGACGTTTTCAAAATGATTCTTGGCTTCCTTCACGTCGAGTGGGAGTTTTTTCCTATGTTTACTTTAATCATTCAACTGTCAACGTAACCCTTAGAAGCCACATTATTTTCCGCGGATGGAGGGAGAGTAGGTTTGATTCGTCTACTTTTTGCATCGAGTGCCCCATCCTCGTCCTCGTTCAACACCGTTTGAAGTTTGTCTATTTCGTAAGCATCTCTAATAACTTCGAAGAAATAGTCTCTATTAACAACTTCTGAAGGGCTTTGTGGGTTCGCCAGGTTACAGATTCGTTTAATATTTGCGTCGAATATTTCGCGAGAGTCCATGATCAAGGCATTGTCAAGTTTGGTTTCTAATTCGTTTATACCGAGAAGCTTTGCGTAGACGTATTCTTTATTCGTGGCATGCTTAGATTGTGTGGGGGATGCAAGGTCCTTGATTCGCTTATTTTTTGCATCGAGCAGTCCATCGGGACCTTCCTTCAAAGCGTAACCGAGTTTGGTTTCCACTTCGTTTATGATGAGAAGCTTCGCGTCGACGTATTCTTTATTCGTTGCATCTTTAGATTGTGCGGGAGATGCCAGATCCTTGATTCGTCTATCTTTCACGACGAGTTGATCATCGGCACTTTCCTCCAACGTAGTTTTTAAATTTTTTACATCAATCAACTGAGAATAAGTCACCGCTTCTTCGGGATCTATACCAGCAGCTAGATTAATTAAGCGATTCATTTGCATGTCTGATACTGTTTTTGAATCAACGTAGTCCTTAGTCACCGCATCCTTAGATTGCGAGGGAGTTTCGAGATCTTTAATATGTTTCTTTTCAGCGTTAAAATGTCCATCCGCTTCTTTCTTCAATCCTACGTCGGCTTTAATTGTTTTACGTCGTTTTCTAATTCGGTAAATTGGGAATAAATTACGACATCTTCGGGTTCTGTAGCAGCTCCGACTTTAGTAAGTTGCTTATTCTGCATGTCGTAATCATGGTTCAGGTCTAATATAAATCCTATACCCAGAACTCCTTTCACATCTCTTTGTGTTCGTTTCCAAATTTATTAACCAGCATTTTGACGATTCCTTTTTTAAATATAAACAAAAGGAGTAAGAAATTTCAAAAATGTCTCAATCTACCTGGTTGCAATCAAATTCTCTAAAAGTTAGATGGAAAATGCGACGAAATAAAAAAATGGAGTAAAGTACGTCTTATCTCCTTCCGTAGGATTCAAGGATTTAAAAGGAATAGGTTTTCCCATTTTGAACAAAGATTCCAGGTGTAAGGGATGGATTTCTCTGTTGATCCCCGAATTTCAAACCGCGATGAAATATCTTAAACGATACATCTGCGAAAAATTAGAAATTGAAACCGGCGAGCAGAAACCCGTTTCTTTGACGATGTTCAGTTACCCAAATTACTAGCACCCAGCTTCCACTGCTACCCATTTTGTCAAAAGGCAGACGGTGATTCGGATAAACCGCTATATCTCGGAACGTGGGTGTACTAAAGGAAAACTTAACAAAAACGTTATAGAAAAACTGTGGTTTATTTGGCTCCATGCGGAAGTATGTCCTTGTTGGAAGTTAGGGGTAAAATTACCCCGTATACATCAGCAACGACACTCCCAGAACCGTAAAACTTTGGTGTAAAGTAGATTACGGAGTCGTTGAATCTAATACATTCAACAAAAGGTTTCGGACAAAGACTTTACGAGTTTGATTTCTGAGTAAGAAAAAACAATAGATATTCAAATTTACGATTTCTTCGTGCCGATCAAGAAACCCAAAAATCACATGCCTGATTATGGGACCAGCAAACTGCGGGAAGACGAACTTACTGTTTAATTTTATCTGTAACAAAGGATGGTTAGATTTCGACAGATTATACGTGTACAGCAAAACTCTGTGTCAAGAGAAATACTGAGCTTTACAGTCTATATTTTCGAGAAATTAAGGGAACCGTAGGGCAGAAGATAGCGAGTTTTCACGACTCTCAAAACAATTTAATCTCTCCTGAGGAGTTGGACACCAAGTTTCATAATCTCTTGGTTTTTGACGATGTTCTTTTAGACAAACCAAAAAAAACATAGAACGTTAATTCGCTCAAGGCCGGCATTCTAACGCTGACGTTTTTTATTGCAGTCAGTGTTACACCAGAATTCCCAAACAAGTGGTCAGAGATAATGCCAATTTATTAGTTGTATTTCTCGTGGACTATTTAAACCTGAAACATTTATACGAAAATCACGTCGGTCCGGACATGGAATTTCCCGAGTTTAAAACGTTGTGTAGAATGTGTTGGGACGATCCGTACGGGTTTTTATCGATCGACAAAACATTAAACGAGGGGCATTATGAATGTGCGTTTTCGTTCGATGATCAAAACAAACGAAAGAAAAAAAGATAACATGGAAAAGAAACGTGAAATAATAAAACTCAAAAAACGTTTATGAGAAAAATGCATGATTCAATGTTTGAACGAACGAGATCAAGAAGAATCTTTACAAGAATTTTTAAACCCGTCGTTAGTACATTGAATCCAGCCATTGTTAGTCCACCACCCATAGTAAGTCCTGCGAAAGCGACTGCCGGTTTTCCAACGAGAAAACTACTAAAACGTATACGAATTATTACTCCCATAAAAAAACGTATAAATCCAAGGATGAAGATGATGAAGAGTGGGAAACCATGGTGAACGATACGTAGAAGTTTGAATCGCGGAAACCTTTCGTCGAGTATTCAACTCAGATAGCGCGAGATCCCAATCTTTCCGAATACTCGACTCCCACTCCAGCTACGCGAACCGAATATGCATCTATCAGCACAGGTTTGAAAGTCACCCCCCACATTTTCGGCAATACAAAACAGACGCGTGTCGACGCCTCCAGAACTTCCAAATTTCCCCACCCTCAGATCTTTGGATAGTCTGTTACCTGGCCAAGGCGAAATGGCGAATGGCGAATTATTTCCTGATGAAATTTTTCCAAAATCCCAAAGAGACCAATCCTGTCTTTGGACTGCAATATGACATGAAAACTGGAGAAATGAGCATTGCTAATAAACCCGTAAAAATATTCGAGTATGACATAGTGGTCAGTGGTAATCAGTACGCGGGAAGAAGGGGACTTTGGAGTTTGTTGGTTTTTAAGGATTTGAAGGAGCCGTCGTACGCTCCCGAAGTCATGGCGAGTTAGGCTTCTCTTTTAAAAAACATGCACGCTTTCTACCAAAAAAAAAACGGATCCAGGCACTCAAAAACCTAAGTCGAATTGTAGTGCCAAGTACGTGTCGATAATTGGTCCTCTCTGGGAGGATATGAAAACGAAGAAAAAGGGAACCGGTATGGTAAAAAATACCGAGACCAGGGTGGATTACAGGTATTACGATGATCCTGACGATCTGGTTGCAAACTGAGGCTTTTGTACGGGTCAACCCGAGCGGGTCACGACAGTCACAGGAATGAAATGATAGAAATTTTATCGGAATTGGAACAACGACAGGTCATCCTTGCCCGAGAAAACAAGAACACTTATCAGAATTTAGGTTACGATAAAAAAAATTTGTATAATAAAAAAAGAGAAATTGGCCAAGATGAAGTATTGCGTGAAATGTAAACAATTCACACCAAACCGGTCTGAACCCCCTACTATTATTACATCAAAAAATAACAGAAGCATGGAAATCTACTTTTGCGAAGTGTGCTGAACGAAACGAGCTTCCGTCATCAAGTCTGGGAAGGAATCGTAAATAAAATCGTAGACCATTTACCGGTAGAAATACATTTACCCGGATATGAATGCTGCGGACCAGGAACAAAACTGAACCAGAGATTAGCTAGAGGGGATCCTGGAATAAATAAACTGGATGAGGCATGTAAAGAACACGACATCGCCTACTCAAAAAGCTCAAATTTAAACGAACGGCACGTCGCCGATGAATTCTTATATCTAAAGCTCGAAAAGTAGGAAAGGATCCTTCGACCTCTTGGAGAGAAAAATTAGCTGCCGTGATCGTTAAAAAAATCATGGGGACGAAGCTCAAGTTCGGAATGGGAAGAAAAAAAAACGAAATAGATCAACTCGTAAACAAACTCCACAAACCAACGAGGAAACATTTTCCGAGGCGGAAAGTGATTGCGCAGAGTCTGAATGATCTATGGCAAGCGGACATGGTGGAAATGATACCTTACTCTAACGTTAATAAAGGATATAACTACCTACTGACTTGCATTAATGTCATGTCCAAGTTTTCTGGGGCCATTCCCCTTAAATCAAAATCCAGTGTAGTCGTTACAGAAGCCTTTAAAAAGATACTCTAAGGAACGACACCCCTAAAAATTTACAAGTTGATTTAGGCAGTGAATTCTACAATAAAAACTTTAAAGCGCTCCTTAAGCGTCACAACATCAACCTGTACTCTACCCACTCTGAGAAGAAAGCGAGTGTTGTAGAACGTTTCAACAGAACTCTGAATACTCGCATGTGGAAACAATTCACCAAGCAGGGGAACTACCAATGGGTACATATTATTGATAAGTTAGTTTCACGGTACAATGACACGGTTCACTCCACAACTAAATTAAAACCAAGGGAAGTAACCAGACGTCACGAATCGTCACTGAAAATTAAACCGAAACAATCGTTGAAAAAACCCAAATTTGTCGTAGGAAATAAAGTCAGAATTTCTAAAGTTAAGAAAATTTTTGATAAAGGGTATTTACAAAATTTTACTAACAAAGTTTTCACGATTCGTAAAATACAAAAAACCGAACCTGTTACTTGTCTATTAAAAGAAGAATTGAACGAACCGGTGCTCGGAGGTTTCTACGAACAAGAAATTCAAAAAAACTCTCGTTCCTGATTTATTTTTAGTGGAGAAAGTATTAAGATGAAAGAAAGGTACAGATGGGAAAATGCTCTACTTCGTTAAGTGGAAGGGATATGATTCAAAATTTAATAGATGGACTGATAACATTAGCAGTTTATCTTTTTAAATAATTTCTACTTGATTTTTCAGTACAACAGATCATATTAGCAGATCGTCTGAATATTAATTTTCGTTTTTTTAGCGGTGGCCATTTTCTCCAACCGAGATTTTCTCTGTTCGACAGTGTTTCTATCGCACGTTTCTTACGAGCAGCAGCGGTTCTTTTCCTCTTATTAGCCACTATTTTTTCTTCTTCGCTTCGTTTTGGTATTTCAGTGGCTGATGCTTCTTTCTCCTCATCTTTCTCCAGCGAAGCTTGCTCTTTAGCTTCTTCATCCTCCATCGGATCGATTATACCGTCTATAAAATCATGTACTATACCCGTTCTGTAGTGACCGTGTGCTAACGTATTTATTCCATCGTCCAACACGAATCTCTTTTCGTCGTAAGGAGATACGGAAGATTTTGAATTTCAACTGTAGCGAGCTGATGATCCTTACTTTGAATGCTCATCCACATAGCTTTTGACGATGTTTTCGAAAATAGCGCTTTTTTGTAGTCTTCGTGACTGAGACTTTTTTGGGTAAACGCTTTAGCCTTTCTAATACTCTCTTCCCCTACTAAAACTGAGTACATTTTTGCTTTCAAGCCTACAAATTCTTTCACCGGGATGCCAGCCGTCTCATCTTTTATTTTCCCCAGGACTTGTTTGTTTTTAATACTATATAAAGGATGTGATGGATCATAATTGCTGGTATCGAATCTATCTGACTCTCATGTCCCGGTAAAAATCTTCAGTCTCTACCTCATAGAACAGACTGTCGGTATCCAAGAAAAGTAAACGCGCCCGGTCTCCATATTTTGGATGCATGAACTCGTAGTGAAATTCATACATTGTGAGTTTGGAAAGTTTGAGGATGCAAAAACCGGAGTAAGTCGGTAAGACGCACTTGATGTTACGAAGAGTCAAGTTTACTTGTACGATATTTTCGTTAAGGATCTTGAATGAATCCGCATGTGGCAGAGTGCTGTACTTGACAGACTTTTTTGGATTATCGTACAACTTCACGGATAAACGCCCCGAGTTGTTTTCCATCGTTTTTCCAAATACCGAATTTTTTTTTCAGTTTGAAAAAGTCTTTTTCGAACGTTGTCATTGCGAGTTGACGCTTCTCTGTGTTAAATTCTATGTAAGATTTTAGCTATTGCTTCTGACGAAATTTTAGTATTCTGTGAATATTTTTCAAAATTAAACCGTGCTTCAAGTAAGGAGAATTGTAAATTTCTGTAATGAACTATATAGTTTTTCTTCTGGAGCAGGTTAGACGTCAGTTTGGAAGTAGAAACGATCTTCTTGTTTCCAGTCATTTCTTTCATGAAGGGAGACACGAGTTTTGCATTATTTTAAACTTTTCCGGTGCTGAAGGATAATTGTTGTGATTGTCGTGTAGCTCGGCTGAATAGTCTAAGTCCATTTCCAATATATAACCGTATTCCGAATCGTTTTCGACCAATGCAAAGCAAATTTCGAGAATTTCTTTTCTCATCAACCAGTTAAATTGATCGTACGGAAGGAATTCCATCATGGCCAGTCCGTATAAGTTGTTGATATCTCAATCTACTAGATACAGACTAGGTAGATTCTCATTGTACGTATCTAGTAGATATTTGTTATTGGCGATTGAGTGCCTTTTTGACACAAAAGTTGTTCCACCTCTGATACTGGAAGTTATAAAGTTATGCTTTTCTCCATGGGTAAACAATTCTAGTTCGAATTCCATTTTTTTTTTCAATGTGGTTTCCCTACTATACCCTGGTGTGGACACATAGTAGCATGGATCTATGCCGTCATTGAGCAAACAAGTTTCCCTGAAAGTTTAAAAAATGTCGGCTAGAAGATACACATCGATCATCTGATATACACGATGATAATTTTTAAAAACCTTCTCCTTCAGCAAATTCCAAACAGACGTAGAATGATCATACTTTGCATCAGTCATGCCTTCACTCGTAGAGTGGAGAAGAACGCCTCTTTAGGTGGTAATTTCCGTTCTTTAAAAACGTCTATAGACTGCACGTACTCGTATGGGTAGTGACCTTTTTGCGTCAATAAATCTGAGACCTCTCCCGACTCGAACCACTCTACCGATTCAAGAGCAGTTTTTAAGATGTTGAAGGATTGATCTTTGTTGTGGTTTTTAGCCAAAGTTTCCAGCGACGAAGATAGGAAATTATAACTGTCTAAAAAACGCAACCTTACCGACAATGTCTTATCATTGAAGCAGAAGTACCTTGTAATAGTCATACTCATGAAACGCTCGGTGTTTCTAGCAAGAACGTCCACTCCTGAAGGGAAGTTTTTTGCCGCATAAATCAGTAGATGCATATCATAGCCTTGGAAATATGGAAGACGATCGGGATAATATTTATGCTCCTTGCATCCAGATTACATTTTACGTGAGAAGCACCTCTGAACTTTCCCGTGAAGTGACAGTGATCTCTCACTTTCTTCAGTGTGAGATCACCTGTAAGCATGACTTTTTTTGCAGTAGTAGCAAGCATCAGCTTTCAAGAACTGAATTTCATCTTCGGCACTCATCGTCAGAAGTTTTGGCCGCGATAGAATACTGGCAAACTTGTTAATTTCAATATTCAAACATTCGTAAAACTTATCCACCGCATCCTCATCGAGGTAGAATTTTTGACTCATGATTTCATTTTCTGGGCCAATAACCACCTACCTAAAACTACTAGGTGAATGCAAAGTGACTTTAGTAGATGAACTCAAAGATGGATCGACGCTACTAGTTTGTATGTGCCTGAGCATACATTCGATATCTGCGTAAAGTATCCATGGATGAGGATTACGTCTGTCATAGTGTTGGAATTTTAATGTGTTATTACCAGGTGGTAGGAAGGGGGTAGTTGCTCCTTATTCAGTCTCACACATTTACCGACGTGCTCCATCATGAATTGTTCTTTAGTAAAGACCGTAAAGCAGTTACGACAGTAAAATTTTCTATGTGTTCCAACACCTTGAAATCGCAGTTGCCTATCAATATCGAGGATGCTTCAGTAATGACTATTTTATTTTTCGTTGGCTATTAGTAACAAGTCAATTACTTCTCCTTCCATGTTTTTATTCACTCTCACCGGATGTAATCCTATCGAACCTTTATACGAAATTACGTTAATGGACAAATTGTTGGCTCATTCAAAGGAATCAATTTGCCGTAGAGCCACGGGGAACTTCAACATATAATGGTCTACAGTATTCAAAAATGGTTCGTTATATTTAACCTCGGTTTCGTAGCACTTCATTTTAGCGGCTAAAACGGAATATAGAAAACACTTTTAGTCAGAATTTTCAACTTTGCTTTTGTTGTGCAATGCACTCGGTAAGGGTAAGAAAGAACTGGGACAAAAAGGATAGATTTTTGCCACTTTTACGGTGATACCCCAAACTTTCAAAAAGCACCAACCACTGCCTCTTTCATCGAAAGTTTCAACTGACTGTTGTATTTTTTTGCAAGCATCCTCCAAGATTTTCGACACATCAGATTCGTTGTAAATGGCTGTATAGAGAGACGAGAAATAGGCTCGCATGGTGTAGGAATCCCTGGTTAAATCTGCCTCTAAACACAGTTGAAATTTACAATTGGTCAGTTGATCCAAGCAAGTCGTGATAAGATATTGGAGCGGACAATATAGTAGATTGAGCGCTCGAGATGAATCGAGACATTCAATTTTGCGGAAATAAATTCGGTGCGTATCATCATGTACCAACTTGCACCTTACTTTACCTTCAGCATCTTTTAACTCGTTTTCGAAGAGTAAACACTCTGGTCGAAGATCGGATCTATAGTTGGGAAGATGATGGATTAAATCTTGCTGAGTTGCGTAGACCTTTCCACAGTATGCACAAGTAAACGATGATTTGAATTCATTTTCTTTTTCTTGAAAGAAAAATTGTTCATTCCTTTTATTATTCTTCTTTTATTATATAAGAAATAATTCCCCTCCCCAAAAAAAAACACGAGGAAAAAAAGAGGAGATAAATTGGAGCTCCTGAAAAAAAGACGAATTAGAATTTAGCAGACACACATTTTAGACTTTAAAAAAAATGAATATTCCTTACGTAGGACCAACACAAAAACGAAAATTTCTTAAATTTTATTTCTGGGCCCTAAACGGGGAGTTACTACCACCCAAACGAGGAGTTACTACCAACCCATGAAGGGGAGTTACTGTCACCCTAGAGGTTCGCTACTACCACCCGAGAGGGGAGCCAGCAGTGGAGATTCCCTACTCATATGGTCCATGTAGCCCTGCCAAACTGCACCAGGGTTGGGAGGCCGTGTGTTCGAGTCCAGAACTGCATCTGGACTGTATTTTCCTTGTCTGATCTTGCCTTATATAGGGCCCTTCTCAAAGAAAAAAGTTTTTATTTTGGAAAATATAAGGAAAAATCCGACGAAGAAAATTCAGTCCAGATGCAGTTCTGGACTTAAACACACTGCATATAGTTTGGCAGGACTATATGCGCCATATTAGCAGTTACACATATGATATGATGCATGTAGCCCTGCCCAACTGCACCAAGGCTGGGAGGCTGTGTGTTTGAGTCCAGAACTACCTCTGGACTGAATTTTTTTTCCTTGGATCTCTCCTTATATAGGGAAAATTATTACCCATGATGCATTGCACCAGGAAGTGACATCATATAGGAAGTGATGTCATAACAGGAAGTGATGTTAAAACAGGAAGTGACGTCATACAGGAAGTATTGTCATAACAGGAAGTGAGGTCTTAGCAGGAAGTAATGTCATAACATGAAGTGAGGTCATAACAGGAAGTGATGTCACAACTGGAAGTGACGTCATAACAGGAAGTGATGTAATAACAGGAAGTGACGTCGTACAGGAAGTGATATCTTAACAGGAAGTGATGTCATAACAAGAAGTGACGTCATACAGGAAGTGACGTCATAGCAGGAAATGATGTCATAACAGGAAGTGATGTCATAACAGGAAGTGACGTTATACAGGAAATGAAGTCATACAGGAAGTGATGTCATAATAGGAAGTTACGTCATAACAGCTCCACCCACCATAAGCTCCACAAAAAAGTAACAAAAGACACTTTTCCACCATTCTTCACATTGACGAAAACAAAAAAGGGTAGAAAATAGCACTTTCCTTCCATCCTTCAGATTGATGAAAACCGGAAATGATGGCAGCCACGCCTGAGGCGGAAATGTGGTCTCGGGGGTGGGGATACGTATGTTTGTGACCTAAAAAAGGCATCCCCTCCAGATAAACAAAAAAAAATGAAAAAAGGTAACAAAAGCCACCTTCCTCCAGATTGACAAAAAAAACGGAAGTGACGTCACCACTTTTCATCATGTGATCTGAAGTGCATCATTACCCCCACTCTGATCACGTGACCGGAAGTGACATCATAGGAGGAAACAAAAAATACTTTCCCACCCTTCTTCAGATCGACGAAAGCCGGAAAACAGATAGTAAAAAGCACTTTTCCACCCTCCTCCAGATTAACGAAAAAGTGAAAAAGACACCCCCACTTTTCATCATGTGATCTGAAGTGCATCATTACCCCCACTTTGATCACGTGACCGGAAGTGGGGGTATATATGTATAAACAAATATCGCATTACTTCCCTCCTACCATTAACAGAAAATTTCGATGGACGTGGGGTTAATTTAAACTCGGATCAGACCTATGAAGCAGAAAATAAACTTTGATATAACTTGCCCCCGTGTAAATCTTGTATATGCAGCAATTTATTCGCAGATATAATTCGTTGTAGAAATTGATGTATAAAAACTAATAATTGCATATGGCTTTGAAGGAAGACTGGACAGTAACTTTAACACAGTTAATAAACGGATAAAAACTACAGCATCGCCAACAGAAAAACACGATATAGCTACTAAAGAATACGCATAGGATAACAAACGGTGTCGAGTGAGTCCTGCCAACAATCATTAGTGGTGCAGCCAACGATTTATTGTTGTCAGAACTCCCGAGGCGCCGTTGGGTATCCTGCTTATAGCAAACGCATATTGTACGAGTCATGGCTGCAACAAAGAACAAATCGTGCTGACGATCTTTAATACAGAAGATTGACAAGGCGACTGTGCATGCAACAATATTTACACAAAGACAGCATTGTTATTTCTTGTTTGGTGAAAGGTTCGGTGCTTGTGTTTACTGATTGTAACTTGATTCTGAATTGCCCCATCACCGTTTGTACTGCAGAAACTTAAAACGAAAGTCTCGTCAGACAACTTATCTTAACTATTCTTTTAGGAAAACTTGTTTGCAGGGGATATTCAGCGTTGAGTTTCCGCGGTATTAACAGTGATGGGGTACTTTGGAATCGAGTAACAATCAAGAAATAATAGTAGAGAACGCTTCTTGGCTAACGGGGTTATTCGTTGTCGTGCGAGAAAACGTTGCTTTCGGAATTTGGAACAATGATGCGGTAATACAATAAACATGTAATTACAGGACGGATAGCTAAATTGGCTCCAACAGTGATTAATAAACGTGCAAACAAATAGACAAATAAATTAAAAATACTAAAAAATATGACCATGACGGATGCTTGCGTGATGACGGATTACTTCAAAATGCTGAACAGTGTTAAGATAGACTACGACAATTAACGTTTAATTGCGTGTATACATGTATAAAAACGTATAAATAAACATGTATTGGAAAGCTCTATATTTAACAAATAAATAAAAAATAATAATAAAAAACATGACAGACAGTAGTGTAAGTATGGAGCATTAGGCTTCTCTGGGAGGCAGCCTTCATAGGGTAGGATAAGAGTTATCCACCAAATAAATTAAAAATTAGCCTCAATCTCCCATGTAAAACCGAAATTTTGATGGTGAGTAATTTCTCTGCTGCCTTTTAATATTTTTCACTCAAATTTAGTATATAAGCTTTGTTGGAATGGGAGAACATGTGTCCAATCTTTTGTTGATTTCCAATTTGTTACATCGGATATCTGGACTTGAGCTGGAATCATAATTTTCTTTTTTTGCTTCTTTGCTCGACACGACACTCTCGACGTATCAAACTATCTGTCCTGTAAAGCTCGTTCTTAACTCATTTTACAAGCATTGCTCTGCAGATGTGCCTTTTCCATAAGGCCTGTTTTTAATTGGTCAAGTGGTTCAAGTATTAGAGCCTTACCACATTGCTGGATAAAGGGGTGCAATGTGATATTGTTTTCTTTGACTTCAGCAAAGCTTTTGATTCTGTTTCTGTTTCCCTCCTCCTGCATTGTCTTCCTTGAATTTTCCTAAATCCCATATCGCTGGGCTAAACTCCTATAGTTCTCATCATCAACATGTTAGCCTTGAGGATCTACTAGTGAATAGGTCTCCGTCACTTCGGGGTTTCCCCCAAAGGTCTGTCCTGGGTCCCCTTCTTTTCAATCCTTTTCTGAATGACCTCCACTCTGTCACCCGCTCCTTTAATAAGAGCTATGTGGACGGCCTAAAAATTCTCTCTCCTGCTTGTCTTCACCTTGACCTTCAGTTTGCCACTGATGTTGTTGCCAACTGGTCCATCAATAACTGTCTTGCCTTAACCCTCCCAAATGCGTGGTGCTTCACTTTAGGTACAACAACCCTCAGCTCTAACCTTGGTAGAACTACTATTCCTACTAATACGTCCCTGGCCATTCTGGTTGATTCGTTTCTGAAATTTCGTACAAATACCGATTATATCATTGGCAAAGTCTGCAAAAAAGCCCACTATATTCTTAAAACTTTCTCTGCTGTTACACCAAAGCTGCTTGGTTCTTCTGTACAAAACCTTCCTCCACCCTACGCCAGATTAGTCCCCTATTCTCCCTCTTTAGTCACCCGTCTTGAAACCTGTCAGTCGCAAACTGGACTTGACCAAGATCAAAACCAGATTCATTTGGGGCAATTTTATCCTCACCTCACCTACCATATCTTAAATCATCACACTGACATCCAGGCTCCTGACTTATTCTGTCTTTCTCACACTAAGACGAGGGGACACTCCCTCAAACGTGTCACTGTACGTCTTCCAGCAACGTGTGGCACAGGTTTTTCTCTGAACGAGTAGTCAAGGCTTGGAATGCTTTGCCTGTCTCGGTTGTTCTCTCCACATCGCTTGACTCCTTCAAAAATCGGCTGGACCGTTTCCTTGCTTAGGCTTCCATATTTAGGGCTGCTTCCTGGTTTGCTTTGGCCGTTCTCTGGTTGGTTGTGCTTGTGTGACTGGGTTGGAAGGGTGGGTGCTTTTGGCTTTCTACTAGCACTGTTGGGGTTTCTATTCTATTCTAAATGAATAGATTGATTGTTTTACATTGTTTTAAACATTGTTATTATGCAACAATGCCAATCAGCAAACGCTAGCTGAAACACGTAGACTGAACATTAAAGAGTGTATTTCCATATTGATTTGTGCAAACCGTAATTGATAAAGATCCAAACATAAAAACAAGCTTATCTAAACTACACGATACGCTAAAGAAGCACGAATTAGAAAACAAAAGCGAAATCTTTTGATCCTTAAGGTAAGCTTTAACTGATCCGAAGTTAAAACAGCAAAGGAACACAAACAAACTTTCCTGTAAGGTTTTAGATACTGCAGTGTTGCTATACTGTTTAGTCCACGTAAAATCTTGCTGCTGTATCCAACTATTCACCTCAATACAATTAAAGCCAAAGCCCAAATTTTAAAACTCTTAACGCTCTGACAAATGAAGTTTAGTGTACGGCTACACAACCGACTACTTTCTTGGCTAAATTTTGTCAGTGTTTTTAAGTCAGGTCATCTTCTTTCCATTCATCACCTTACTGATGATTGAACATTTCCATATATCATTTTTTAAAAGATTTTCAAGCAGTTTTCTAGACATGGAATTTCATTATTACTTTCCAGGACATTTTTAGGTTTTCGAGGATTTGCATGAACCCTGAATAACCTGTACAGCTGTGCTAAGAACACTAAGACGATTAGTTTTTAAACATATTCCAGCGATGTCATTTAGCCAAGTAGAATGCACCAATCATTAGCTGATCTATCGTTTGAAAAAGTAAAACTACTAAAAACATTTGACTACGGCAGTAATGTTTCACGTGGACTAAATAGTATAGCAACACTTTAGTATCTGAAACCCTACAGGGAAGTTTATTTCTGTTCCTTTGCTGTTTTGACTTCGGATCAGTTAAACCTTGCCTTAAGCATCAACCGAGTTCGTTTTTGTTATCTAATAATCAAAAATATGACAGACATTTGTGTCGGCATGGATAGCATTAGGATCCACAAAATTAACGTAAAATGTGCCGGTGTGACAAAGAAGTATTACACATAAATTGGTTTGATGATATTAAACATAAATATAAATAAATATTAACACAATCATAATTAAGAACAAAATTTACTTTGTCGAGAGGCAACCTTCATCGGTAGGGTGAGAGCTATCTACCAGTATATTGTAAAATGCGTAGGAATAACAAAGGAATATCACTCATAAATTGATAAATTGATTCTTATATATAAACTAGTATTAAAAACAAGCATTAATAAGCATACAATTTGCTTGTGTCATTGCATTCTAGCTTGATTCCAAAATACCCCTTCAGACAACAAAAAATTATTCCTTCGACAAACTTTCCCTACAGGTAACAATGGTTCATTGTTCGGAATCTACGAAGAGAACCATATGGATGTGGTATAAGTCGACGTAGCTAATAAAGAATCATACGGGCTTAATTAAAATCCCAAGGGAAACTATACTGTGGGGTTTAAATGCTTAATCAAACTCGCACCCGCAATTAGATACTAGGATGTTGCAAATTATTTGCAGCCAATTAAACAAATTAAAAAAATTAAAGACCATTATGAAGATTCGGTAGTAATGTGGGGAAAGACGTGCGAACTAAGGAGATTTTGATGCGACTGACAAAACGATTAAAAACGTAAGAGAGCTCGCGTCGCTGAATGATGCGGCTACTTGTCTTCGAAAACAGTTAATCATTAGTCAATTTTCAAGCCGTTGCGCCATTTATAATGGCAATTTTTGTCTTTCAAATATGTCGCTTGCGCACACAGTGGTTATCTTTATAGGACGCCTGGTCATCAGTACTGATCTTCCTCTAAACTAAAGACATGCAATGTGCAGTAAGTTACGACATGCCATTGAAGCTGCCAGAGTACGAAGATAAGGATTACGAAGGTGACAAGGAACCCAAAGATTTTAAATTTAAACCAGGATTATCGCGCAACAGTATTATGAAAACGACCTTATTGTGGAAATGATGACGGAATTTTGTAAGGACCATTGACACTTTACCCAGGAGTGGCAATTTTTATGGCAACTGATTTTGACAGCTGTGAGAAAAGCAGAAGCTATTATCAAGTGGATCTATACATGAGTTCCAGCAAAATTTAAATACGTCATATCACATCTGTAATTGCCTCGTAATTATGGCCCTTAGACAAAGAACTTCAAAAAATAAACAGAAATGTCTCCACCATATTTGACTGAAATGCGGTACTCATTCGCGATTATGCTTGAATGGGCCCAAATACTCGGAGGCATGAGACTACCGGAACTGTTGATCAAAGCATGCTGATAACGGTTGAAGAAGCCACCCAATGACTACCACACTAGAATGATTTAGGTTTCCCCGGTTGTCGATCCTTTCTAAAAGTTCCTCTATATTTAAGTTTTTTCAACACTTTAACCAAACGATATAAATTGAAATTTGTGAATGGTTTACTAAAATCAACACTCCCTTCACTGGCCTGAGGTAGAACCCCTGACACGAGATATTTTATTTTCTTTTTCCGTCCCGCACCTTTCATTTTCTTGTCATGCCAAACCATCTCGGCCAGCACATTAACATCGTTTTGAGATTTCTTATCGGCTGCAGTAATCCCAGCAGCACTTCCAGCAAGACCACCAACCCGAGCTATGAGCAGACCGAGCAATGCCAGTAATGATTTAATCACCACATTTTTTTCGACCAGTATTTACTTTTTTGCCTTTTTAAACTTTTTTCGCAATTCCTTTTTTTTGCATATATTATTTAATTAACTATTTCGACTTTACCCCTATCAACTTTCAAATTCATTTTTCTGTCACTTTTCAACACCGTGTGGGCACAGCGTGTTGGCTGGAACAGCGGAATTAAATATCAACTTTACTTGCACGTCCAAGATGCCAGATTGGAGTCTCTCCGACTGCTTGAAACAGTTTAATACCACTAGAGGATAGATCGTTTTAAACAGAACCCAATCGTAGAAAGC
>JAHWFP010146475.1:0-12553 GCA_023313725.1 Lithobius niger
AATAATAATAATAATAATAATAATAATAATAATAATAATAATAATAAGTTTATTTCATATAATTACAGTATTACTGTAATCCCCGAAGCTTTAATTAAAAAGCTTGTGTGAGTTTCGTAAATCATCAGTCTTAACAACCATAAAATTATCATTATCACAACAACGACTGCACATGTATTCATAACAATTCACATTCATTTTTACTCTAATAATTCAATAATCTTTCTTCTTAATATATATGTATGCTAATTTCTATTTTTCAGTATATAAGTTTGCATTTTTTTTTTTAAATTCCCCCTTATTCATACACTTCATTATTTCCTTTGGTACTCCATTAAACAAGTCTGGTATAAAGTAATCCCTTTTTCTTTTTCCATAATTATTTTTACACATTGGCAATTTATAACTGTTTTTTCCTGCTCTGGATTCACTTTTATAACTTATTAGAACTTTGTGTTTATTATTAAGAAAATACTTTGTCAAAATAAAAAAATTTTTTAGATCTTTTATCTTCATAACTTTATTTTCCTTAAAGAGAGTTTCTGTTTTTTTTTTTCAAATTTGTTTCTCCAAACAGAATCTTTATTAGCTTATTCTGTGTTTTTTGTAATCTTTGAATTAAGTAATCTGTTGTTTGTCCATATATTTCAATTCCATATCTGATAATACTAGCTATCCAAGCATCATAAATAATATTTTTTTGTTTCTTATTTAAGATTTCTCTCAGTTTGTATAATCTTGGTGTTAATTTTCTAAGTTTTTTTATCAACTCTTTTATATGCTTTTTAAACGACCAGTTTACATCAATTTCTACTCCCAAATATTTCATCGTTTGTTGTTTTTCTAGTTTAACACACCTATCACTACAAGTATAATTGTTTCCATCAGAATATAAGTTTTTGCAGTTTCCATAATGTTTAATAATCCATTTACTATTTTTAATTTTCATTTTTGGTACTGTAATGTCCATTTGCAAGGTTTTCTCTTTACTAATAAATAATTCATTCTCGATATAATAATCATTAATTAAATTAAAATCATGCTGTAAATTATTCATCATATCTTCATAATTTTTATTTATTGATATTAAAGCTGTATCGTCAGCAAACATGAAAGTTTTTGTATTTTCCAAGTTTTCAACAATGTCATTTGTAAAAATTAAGTATAGAAGAGGTCCCAGTACAGAGTATCGAACCTTGTGGTACCCCATATTGAATGTTAATATTTTTACCAAGAACGTTATCAATAATAATAATAATAATAATAATAATAATAATAATAATAATAATAAACTTTATTTCATCCAGTTGAGGATATACGACAGCACACAAAAATGCAAAAACACAGAACAAGAGACGTTTGACTGGAGAAAATCCCAATAAACTGTAATAGTTCCTAGTGAACCAATCCAAGTAGCGTTTGAGATCTGTCCTTGAGAAGACACCCAAGTCTGCAGTATTGAGCATGAGCTCATCTAAAGTAGTACGATATCGATCTTGCAGCCGACCAACCCGTCCCACCGAAGATGTCATAACTGAGACAACAAGTCTGTTATCATGTGTAAGCAGATTTCGATACCACTGCACGAAGTGCCCACCCAACACCACCTCAAAAGGTGACACTCCTGCTGCAATACAACAGGCATGGCTGAGCGAAAAACGAGGGAATCCAAGAAATATCTTGACACTGTTATGATAAAATGTCTTAAGAGTGCCAAGAGCTATCCTCAACCACAGCGGATTACCATACAGAGCACAACATGATAAGAACAGCTTTGCAAACACATGCACATCAACATTCTTAAACTTGCTGTACAAACTGTTAAAGGACAAACTCTTAAAGCACAAACGCAGCTAATAGTGGCTAACATTTCACGGATTTTTAACTATCACTAATAATACGTACTATTAATGTAAATCAAGAAGACCTATAGCTGTCAACTCATTAATAACAACGAGATCATTGAAAAGCATGTGACTGCACTCAGAGAAGCAAGCCCGATCGCCCAGTCTTATCAGATTCAGTAATTTCTGCTTCGATATTTTTTCCCACGATCTATTACTATCTATACGCCTCGTCTATGTACAAGTGTTTCTTGACGCGCGTACAACAGAAAAGAAAATGGTGCTGACGTGTACACGATCACGCGTAAAAGGGGAGAGAATGACTAACTAACTTGACCTATTTACAAATCCCTCTATCGAATAACCATTTTGGTAGTAGCTGGAGGGTAGAAAACAAATGCTTGAAGCGCGGCTCGCGCCTAAAAGTTGAGTCTACGCCATCTCTGTCGTACCAGTAATCCGTAGTGGCATATGAGTAAGCGTTAGGGAAAACCCAGTTTTTTTTTCTGCTTTTACGGCCGCGGGTATGCGCTTAAACGCTGGCATATAGACGAGGCGTTTTCGCAACTCCCTCTGGTGTGGGCAAGCGAATCGTCCCCGCAATGAATGGTTTCTCAATATTTGGACAAAAGTACAGACGTGAGAATGGAAAAAGGTTATTGCACGTTAGATTTTGTATTCTTGTCGACGTGTGAAGCGGCATTTTTTTTTAAAACCAAATTAACTGATAGTTACAGTAAGTTGTGATGATCCAGCTTTATATTAGACGAAATTTCACCAAACGTGGGTGATGTGGTGAGTGGGGTAGGGCCTACTGATTTAGCAAAAAATGGATGACTTTGCAAATCTCTATCAAGGTCATTCCATTGCAAAATTCTTAAATAAGCATCACTCACCAGGGAATAAATTAGAAACTTGTAGAGAACAAAGATCTATTACCAACGTAAAAAAAACAAAAAACAACAACAACCAGAATGCAAAGCGACGCAGGAACTACAGCCGCCTAAATTGGCCATTGCAACTTCGAATGGCATGTCACCCCAGCATTAAGGCTCGCAGGTGGGAATTGCATGTCATTCAGTGGTTGGAAACACCCTTTGTTCTGTGACGTAGTTTCGATTTCATCTAATTTCGTTTTTTTTTTTGAGTTGGCAATACAATTTTGCTGCCAACAAGTTTCTAATTTATTCGCAACGCATGAGATGCATAATTTTGAAGGACAATGGAATGACCAGGATAGAATGTGGCAAGGTCATCCATGTCTGGTTCAATCAATGGCCCCCTAATCCACTCGTGACGCCGCGTGAATCACGTTTCATGAATCTTCGTTTAGTATACTCAGCCCTCAAGTTGGAACACAAGCTTAACTGCCCAGCCTGTATTGTTGTCACACACTGAATGCGACTATGGTTTGGCCTGAAACTTGATAGAACAGTAAAAAACAGGTTCGTGCGGTTGAAAAAAACAAAAGGTTACGAGACCTCATAAGATGTAAAGCATTTTGTCTTTCTAGTTTCGAAACTTTTGGGACCCATGCCGGACGATGTATGCTGAGAAAACAAAGACCAGTAAAATCCGGATAAAACTGCAGACTCCCGTTGCCTTTGCATCTATTCAACAATTTTGCTGAGGATTTTTTAAAGGATTGTGCTAGAAAAGGAACCTGGTAATAAAAGAACACTTACCGTGTCAGTACTGAACCCAGTTTGGTAAGTTTCGAAACTGCCGAATGCTGGCGGCTGATTGGTTTTGAGGGAAGGTCTGCTGGGAATAACCGGCTCTTGGAAAGGCATCCCCCACGACGTACTTTGGGTCTGTCTTTGCACGGGCTTTGTTGTATGGAATGACCCCCCTTGTCTCACGGGGGGTTCGAGACGACTGCTGAAACCGTAGGTTGGGCCGACTTTAGGGTTGTACGAGTTGGGCGTCTGTTGGGGCGGACGGACGTAGTTCCCGTAGGTTAAGGGTCTTTTGTTGTCTGGCTTGATCACTTGGCCAATGCCCAAGTGACGGTAGGGTTTTTCGGCGAAAGTACCGGCTCTCAGTTCGTGTGCCACCTCGTCGAAGCCACTGCCCAGCGTGCTAGTTGGGGGCGGTCGGGGACTGTTGGCGTCCACCACAATCTTGCCGAAAGATTGGCGAGGCCGGCCTCGTCCCGAAGACGATGCCGAGGCCGAAGAAGGTGAATTGACAACGGCAGCCGGAGATTTGACAACGTAGCCAAACATTCCGGGATGGTGAGTGGGTATTTCGTTGGTGAGTAGACTTTGTTGCGCCGCACGTTTACTTAACCGCCATATGGCACGAAGTTCGTCGCACGAGGGTTCGTCCTCCTCCCCTGGCGTAAAGGAATAGTTTGGTGGTGGAAAGAGGTAATTGACGTTCTCTCTTGCTCTCTTGGGAGGCCAGGCCAAGCCACGCATGGACGAGTAGGCTGCCTGTGATCGAGCCCCTTGACTCCTCACTACTGGTGCTACCATGGCCGAAAGCACAAGGGAAAATAGACACAGACACTCGCCAAGAGATAGCATGGTGGAACTCACGACAACAGGAATGTTTTTTTTATTGTTTTAGCGGCTTGACTGATGAGTTTTCCTGCAAATAGAAAAAAAAGGAAGAAAATGTTTTAATGAATTTGTAAGAAATCGTGTCTCTTTTTTTTTCAAATCCTACCGAGGAGAAAATTGTATCGCATAAACACGACCCTGATTTAAGTCTGGGAGCACTAGGCACACGGCTTTATGGTTTCTTTTCTGCTTTTTTATAATAAGGAAAGGCAAATGGATGGGCGGAGGTGGGGAGAAGCAAGCACGGTGGTATATGATTCCATGATAGTCAGAGAAACAGAAAAATCTATACATAGAATTTGAATTTAATGACGGGAGCCCTGACCAGAAGTCATGCACCCCTATACAATTAGTAAATAAAACGCTATACAATATAATGCAATACAGTGTAATATTATGCAATATTCCTGTGAAGTCATGGACTCTTGTTCACCCAGCGGACCAAACAAGCACTTCAGTAATGCAGACACACCTGTCTCAGATCACGCGTAGCACGTCTGTATCATACTAAACTCCACAATACACAGCACTATTAATGCAACAATGCACAGCTCAGGTTATTACATAAAGATTTGTCGAAAATAATTTATTTTGGAGTGTTTACTACTGAAATTTTGTCTGGGGCCTCTATGGCCTCTCTGTAAATCCTGCTCTGCATTCAAGTCCAAAAGGCAACTGTTTGAAAGTCGCACACAACTGTTATGTAAGCACATGATTGAGTTAGTACGTAAGAACATAGTAAGTACGTCAAATATTGAAACTGAGGCCTGCCGAGGGTTCTTTACCAACCACCAGCGTTATTATTACTGTCTTACGTCATCTTTAGAGCGGATTTTCGGTTTGTTTGTTTCACAGAACGTGGATTCTTTATAAATACGGTCATTATTCGAGATTCCTAACCTTCACATCAGTGGATGGTTTAAATCTCCGCAAAGGCAATCTGCTTCATGGGTGGTCTTCACATTCACACGTTTCCAGAAACAATGCCATAAAGGACAAGGGCATTGATTATTGCTAAAACGACTAAAAGGGTGTGTTGGTCTAACCAAAGGGCGGCCATTAGCCCCAGTTTGTGCCAGGCAGGCCATTGACACAATACACACTTGATGATTCTGTGTTTCTGCGTTCGCAGAAACCTACATGGCCTTTCCACTTAAATATTGGTGGTAGGAGTAGAGGGCGTCTTCCAGCTGATGGGGTCGTAGGCGTCATTAGAAATCGAAGCTTAATGACAGAGAGGTAGCAGATGGGATGCGGAGAGCAGAGGGAAGGAGGGACTGGGGAGGCTGAGAGCCATTTTGATGGAAATTCGAACTAGTCAGGCAGTAATCCTGAATAATGCATTGTCATTAACCGTTGTAATAAAAATTCTGTTGAATCAACGGTTGCAGAGAGGCATTTAATAGACGAAAGTAACAGGAGGGCAAATAAAAAGACGAATCTGTGAAACGGGATTAAAGCCATCGCGAGTGAATTCTCACCAAACGAATAAAACAATGCAGTGTGCTTAACGTCACACAGTGAATGCTCGGGAATGAAGGTTTGAGAGTCGCAGAGGACTGTTAAGTCAACACATGACTGAGTTAGAACGTAAGAACATAGTAAGCAAGTCAACTAGCAAAACTGAGGCCTACCGAGAGTTCTTTCCATTTTAATGTGCTGGTCAATTAACGCGAGGTTTACCAGGTTTTCGTGAATTACCGTCACGGGGGAACGTTTATCCAGGTTAGGGCTATAGCCACTGAAGTTGCGCAGACTGTGGGCGGATCTCACTCTGACCTTTCGTATCCTTCAGGGTCTTCTACCTATTGATCTGCCGTTTTTCGAGGTTGCTCTGGTGGTCCGGACCAGGGGCCACTCCCTAAAATTAATGGTACTCGGTTGTCACACTGAGTGCACAAGGCACGTCTTTTCCAATCGTGTGGTCAAGCCATGGCACTCACTTCCCGGGGATGTGATTGGGCACCCTGTCTGTCGGCGCTTTCCGTATTTTGTTAAGGAGTCAACCTCTCTCTTGTTTGCTTAAACGTACTTTGTTAGGAATGGCGTCAGTCGCCCTTTGGCCTGCCATAATCCTTGCCCTAATGGCTAAAGTTCATATTATTATTATTATTATTATTATTATTATTATTATTATTCACCCTACCAAAATGATGTTTGAAAGGGGTTTTAGAAATATTAGACAATATTGTTTACATTTGTAATGTCCAAACTAAACCACAAAGTATCCATATTGTCTGGATCTGTTTAGTTGTCTTAGTAAATCTTCTTAAGCCTTCGTTAGTTATCATTCAATTTTGGGAGATAGAGCAAGTCTCATTTCGATTGTATCCCTAACTTTGTACCTATACGTGCAAAAATGTAACTTCGTTTACAAATCACTCGCCTAACGGTATTGATTCTGTGTTCTCTTCCCCTACTCATCAACATGTGTTCGCTCCTATTCTACATGCTTTCAGTCATTTAAATTTATCACCATTCAATACTGTATATACTGATCATTTCCATAGCTGAATGCGTATTACATGCAGTGTGTAACACAGCTGATACAACTCCATGTTAGGGATATGCAGTATTACCTTACGTTGTGTTCGATTCCGTCCTAAAGCTTAGTCCCTACGTTCTCCCTAACACAGGACAGAATGTCATAATGACACCCTTATCCTTCAAATTCTGTCTGTTATTAGTTTTCAATAGCACGTGATTTGTCGGTGTCTTCTAATTTAGCAGAATCCAATTTCACAGAAAAAAATGTCCATTTTCACAGAAATAAATTTTGAGGCCAGTATCTACGAAAATGGATTCTGCGAAATGGAATTCGAAACTCGCAGAATTTTATGTTCATTTTTGCCTTTTCAAATACGATCTGCTATCTCTTGGGAGCTGCACTGGGCATGACCCAGCTTATGTTTATGTACTTTTATTATTTGTGCAAGAAAAATTTTAATACTCTAACTGTACATGAATGATGAGATCACTCAGGAAGGTTAGGGGGTTCCTATTTGAAACGGGTTCCGCGTTTCAGGATTGCTTGCATCATACACTTCTCAAATGTATATACTAGTAGCACGCAAAGCGTGCTCTCTCAGTTGGTGTTTTCATACTGGTTAAACACACAAAAAAATTCCGCCACTGCCCACCTTAACTTAAGGATTTGTCTTGATTTTTAATTGATATAGGACAAGCAACACAGGAAGTCCTTCCGCTGGCCGTGTCAGTATTGCTCAGCGGTAGGACCTCGGCCTTTGATTTCAAAGGCCATGGGTTCGATTCCCCACTCAGGCAGTCTGACATGTACGTCCTAAAGGCAACGTAAATAGGTTTTCATCCGTATTTATTTAACCAATCTCGAGCCCATTGGCTTTCCATCCCGTTTAAACAGGAAATCAGTTTTTTTCCCCTTCTAAGCCGGCGCATGTTCAGTGACGCTCATCAAGGGGTAGCAGGTCATATTTTTGTTCTGAAAATTTCATTCTGAAAAAATGAGATAATTTCTGCGAGTTTGGAATTCCATTTTTGCAGAATCCATTTTCGTAAAATACAGACCTAAAAATTCATTTCTGCAAAAAAGACATTTTTTTATGCGAAATTGGATTTCTTGAAATTGGCAGCGACCGATTTATCTTATCCTATGGTAAATATAGATGGCTAAGAGATTTACGTATAACTACATCTAGGCATACGCAAGAGTTTACCAAACGTTCCATAACTTCTGCAGAACTCGTACGGGACTCTGTATATAAAGGATGGATGTGACCAAATTTGGCCAACGTCTGTAACGCAAACGATGTTGAATAATGGCGGTGGTCGTTGTGGTCCTTTCTTTAGTCACATTCAATTCGTACCTGCCAAACAACAGATTTTTTTTACATGGTGAAATTAAATATGAAAATGTTTTTTTCTTTCTTTTTTAGGGTATATGCTAGTATACGTAGTATTTTTACTTACCGTTTCTCATTTTGCCTGAAAGTGTTTTATCAAATACTAACTGCATAAACTAACTAACTAACTAACTGCATAAAACCATCAAAACCATAAACGTGTTGAAATCTTTCCTCCACAGGAGCAGTATAAGAGGCCCAAAGTGTTGTATATGCTATTTAACTCATCCAGGATCAGTTGAATACACAGCTTAGGTTAGGTCAAGCCACTGCTATACGCGACAGAGCGACATCCGTGCGATATTTTCAATGGACGAGACTGAAAAATTAGTTAGCTTCAATGATTCAATCAAGTACAGAGCTAGCAGTAGGCTGGCAAATGACGTCAAACACTTTCTGAATTCAAAAATCCTTTGCTCATCACGAAGAATTTACAGGATCTGCCCACGCTGCCTTGTAGAAAATAAGTGGTTTGTCCCTTGCTAATCTGCATATTCGAACAAATCGTCCCCGGAAATTTCGTCCCCGGATTTTGCGTCTCCGGACGTTTCATTCCCTAAAATGTGGGGGGGGGGGGGGATGTTGTGTGTTATTTCTTCCTGTCTACGGCTTTCCAGCAGGAGTATCTTTCTGTTGGTGGGAGGGGAAAGGGGGTAAAAAATACTATAATAATAAAATATGTGCACTAGTACACTACTGCAGTGGGATGTTTCCTCCGTGCATGCACTCATTGCACAAAATGCAACGAGCCAAACGAGTCAGAAAGGAATACATCAGAACACAAGAAAGACTCAAACACCTCTGTGAACAATACGATCTGGGCAAAAAAAAAACATTGTGCATTTTTAAGTGGCGTTGGTCATCTAATTCGTCTGCAAGAACACATAGTTGTTGCTTTTTTTTTTTTTACGGAGCGTTAACGCTACTGAATCATCTGCCCCCACTGACATGCCACAATCGACCACAGGGGTGAATGGGGCTAGGCTCGAACTCGGCTCCAGGTACGTACAAGTAAGATCATGTTTTAACAAAGTAGCCTAAACATTAGTAGTGTACTAGTGCAGATATTTTATTATTACAGTGTTTTTTAAAGTATATCTGACGATATCTACTTATTTAATTATTTTTGTGTGTTTCTTTATCAACATTTCATCCGTTCTCGCCAAAATGTACCCCGGTGCCCCCCCCCCCCAACAGAAAGTGTTCCTGTTGGAAAACGTCGGACACGAAGAAACAACACACAACATTTTTCCCCCCATTTTTGGGGACGAAAAGTCCGAGAACGAAAATTCCGGGGACGAAAAAACACTGTGTATTCAGTCGTCTCTGAACTAATTCATGACTTCTGCATGCCGCTAACTGAGTCCCGTTTTTTTGTTAGGCATTTGTGATTTGTAAATGTGGTATCGTGACCATACTCGAATAATATAAAAAATAAGATTATCAACTTAAATTACCCACCCACAGAGAGTTTGTCGAATTAGGGATTATCGTGTTCCACTAGTCTCGTAGGAATCTTTTGGTGTAATCAGAATAACTTGAGCCTTGGCGACAATAACAAAGAACAGTGACTTACAGTTCCGCTTATTGCTGTTCAATTTGGAACGTTTTGGTTCTTCGTTATGAGATGTACCCTTTCTATACACATCTGTTATGGCGGGAAGTCCTTGACTGCTTGTTTCTTGTTAACCTGTTTGGTTAACCCTGATTAATTATGGCACTAACAGCAAAAGAATGTAGAAGAAACAATGGAAAAAAAAAAACAACGCACGGCAAACGTTTGGTAAAAGCACCCAAACTGTAGTTAATACAGATGAATACAGCTAACTATAGGATACACATTTACTTTTTATTTTTATGAACTAGCATCGTACCCGGCTTCGCCCGGGGATTTGTTTGACCCGTGGTTGTTTCCCAGTATTTGCTCGGTGCTGCCTGATCGTTCACTGCAACAGTCAATTTTTCTTTATGTAACACTCCCCCTTTCCGTCAATCCTCTCCCTCCGCAAAGCAATGTCGTAATCAAATAGTAGCTCTAACATCAGCACTGCCCCACCAACGGGCATTCCCCGTTCAGGCCCCTCCCCACTCCCAGCAGCGTGCGAAAAATAACTGTCCTTCGTACATGACGTCATTTAAGACATGCCTTTGCGATGACCACGCAGAGCAAATTGTTAGTCGAGGTAATAATGTGCCTATTTCAACTTCTTTTCAGGGAAACAACGTCCCAGTTTCACCCTCAAGCCAAAGAATTAACACACTCGCACGTTTTCATTGTTCCCCTTCCGGGGGTCGTCGTTGCGGTTGCTTCATTTCTGCTATGAGACTTTGGTTTATAATGTAAGATTATTATTTGTTTATGTACAAATGGCGGTATCTGTCACATGCCGTATATTTAAAACGCTTGGCCGTTTGATGATTGCGGTACTATCCTCCACTCACTGCGACCGAAGTTGCCAAATTTTTAATTGAAAAGCGGTTCGACATGGCAGGCATGTTAGTTTGATCAGTAAATTACGGTAAGACCTGCCTTAAAGAACTTGTGGCGTCATCATGTTCCTTCAATAACAGTCTAATCTTCGGGGAGTTTTCTTGTTCAAAGTCTTGCGTAATACCGACTCGTCTATAGGAATCGCCTTAAGTTTTGAATTTGTGACTAAATTTCAGTTCCTCGTCTTTCGCCTCTTCGTCGACTCGAGTTGATACCTTTCGGAATTTTAATATTTTTTTTTCTCTCGCTCTCTCGTCTCCATTTCACACGGCCAGCATGATGGCTTCAGACATGAACATTTATTCAATTCGCAACTTAGGCTTAACAACATTCCAATCTCTTCACAAACCGGGATTGCCAATCATGAGACTAACGTAATTTTTTTTTAGTGGGGGGGGGGGGGGGCGGGTTGCCGGAGAGAAGAAGAACATGATGATGATGTCGAAAAATAAGTGCTCGCAGTCAAATTGACAATCTTCGTCAAAGCCGGTAGCGAAGATCCCTTTACCCTCCTTCCCTTTGCCCGAGCTCCTTTCATTTCCTCTCGCTGCTACTTCGCTCGCGTTACATGAAGAAGTTGTGATAAACTAAAAATGCGGTTATTTTTCGACGAAAACCGCCAAACATTTTCCCCCAGGAACATCGGGACTATATAAGTTCAAAGGTTTTTTATTACACTAGCTTAAAAGGAATTTTACACGATTCAAGGAAAATGTATTAATCTCTGTTTGCACTCCAAGTTATTGAAAGTGTCAGTCGGCACAGGTATTGAACAGAAAATCATTAGTTTACTCCCTAACCTTCATCCGGTGAGCCCGTATAGGCAACGAAAATTTAGTCACTGGCTTTTTTGAATGAACGTTTCATTTCAATGAAATCTGCAAATAAATTTACTCAATAAACTCAGCCCAGGCCAGGTTAAAGTTTGCAGGTATAGCTAAAGATAACCATGGGACGTGAGTTTTGCTGATTTCTGGCTCCGAGGAAGCATAAATTCAAAGTTGACCATGTTTCGGCATATGGGCAAAAAGTAGTAGCAAATTGTTGAAAACCAATTTCTTGTAGAAGTGGCACTTTATTACACATCTGTACGGTAGTGGATTTGAGTCAATACACAATTTGAAAAAAAAGGAGTGATATCATATCAAAAACCAAAACTGGTAAAAGGGGCCGCCAAGTTCCGAATGGTTCGGCCCTTCAAAGGGGTGATATCAACACACCAAAACATTCGCCAACATAATCGCTCCGAATAATACTTTGGACGTTAACTGAAAACTTGAACATTGCTACCGAAAGTAGCAATGTTCTAGTTTTCATTTAACCTTCGAACTATTAAGCGGTGCGATTAACTTGGCGAATGTTTAGGTGTGTTGATATCAATCCTTTGAAGGGTCGAACCATTCGGAACTTGGCGGCCCTTTTACCAGTTTTGGTTTTTGATATGATTCAAAGTTACCGATTAATCTCAATATTATTTTAAGGGTAGAGTTACAACATTTTGTCGATGTTGTTTTGTGGGAGCCAAACCCCAAACGAATTATCTGCCCTACCTTGTACAACTCCTACGTTGTTGGATCATTGTTGCAGCAGTGGAAACACCGGTTCTCGTAGATCACCGAAGTTAAGCAGCATTGGGCTGGATTGATACTTGGGTGGGTGACCACCTGGAAATCCGGGTGCTGCAGACCGGAAGCAGTTAGCGATCGCTAACACCCTTTTACCCTTTTTTATATCATGAAAAAAACACTGCTGCAACATCGAAACCCTTGT
>JAHWFP010146483.1:0-26457 GCA_023313725.1 Lithobius niger
CTTGGGGCGCTGCGTCGAATTTCTTTCAACCGTGTAACCGTGGTAGTCGGAGGTAAAGCACAAATATATTTTTCAACAGATAGCGTTTCACACAAGTTCACACCGTCGTAAGAAGAACCGTGCTTGCTTGGACTTGTTTTCTGGATATTTTGTTAACCTATTATTCATTTTTTGTTTAATGATCAGACACTGTAACTGTAAACTGAAATTAATGAAAAGAAGTTTATAGTAATGCTCTCCGAAAAATGGGAGCATTACACACAAAAAGTAGAATTTTTATTTTTATTATTATTTTAAAAGTAGAGTTTTTATTTTCAGTTCGTTGTAGCGGAATATAGTCTGTTCCACATTATGTGTTCAGAAAACTAACTGTATGACGCCACGTTTTCTTCCACTACGAGTGCAAAAACATGTAAATGTCCCACTCGTAGACTCTAACAGTAACTCTGTAGAGTCTGCAGTTGTGATATCGACATGTTTTTGCACGCGTGGTGCAAGGAAACTTGGCATCATACAGTTAGTTTTCTGCAAGCATAATGCGGAACCGACTATAGCTTACTCGATACTCTTTATTATCTTAACTGAGGTTTTTTGATCAGTTGACAAGCCAAAATTATCATGAAATCGCGTTTGTGTGATAAAAAAAGACGCTCCGTTTTATTTTATTCGTTAATGTTCGTTGATTTCAACCACTTGCGTTGCCTAGTACAGGTCTCTCTCATTTATTGGGAGTACTTACTATTTATTATGTAAGCCTCGATATAACATTCGTAAATTTCTATCTTGAAATGGGCAGTGGGGGCACTGCTCAGTTGGTTCGTGCCTTGGGCGCCAAGGGGATTAGCTGCGGCCCTGATGAAGAATTCCCACACCCCCACCACCCCAAAAAAATAAAGTTGCTTTCCCCTCCCCCTAAAAAATTTAGAATGTTGATGTGTAAATATTTTATTTGTTACTGTGGATCCTGGTTAGAGTTTGGGGGGGGGGCTGCACCCGCCTGAAGCCAACGTGAATTGAATGTAGCAACCTAAAGCAGTTACAGACTTAAATCAAACAATGGCTGAGCAGATTTGCTCTTACCCAACCCCCAACTCCCCCCCCCCCATGCCACTCTGAGGTTAAGTGACAGCACTACATTTTGTGTTCCAGTACGATAGTAAAACTGATCTTACGATCGTATAACTGATCGAAATGGTCTGATCGAACTGGTTTTTAGTTTTATTAAACAAAAAGTTTTCCACGGACCGAGAAAATAACCCAACGCCCAAATAAAATGTGCGTTTCTTTTGTTAAAGTGGCCTAACTTACTTCTGACGTGGAAATGTTGGAATTTCACTACTTGAAGTGGTGCATCATCGATTCGGTCGGTGTTTCTTATTTTCGTGGTGCTGCTACACTTTCTATCCACAGATTTTTTTTCTGTATTTTGCTATGAGATCTTAAAGTACTACGATCTACTACAATTTTTTTACGATGTAATGTGTGATCTGTTAAACTGCTTATTGGAAAATATTCCTTTTAAATATTAGGACTTAAGAAAAGTGCAAAATTAGTTCAGGTTGATTTTGAATTTGTTGGACTATGTTATAATTTTCTTATCTTTTAGCGTGCATTGTCCGATACATGGGCCAACGATGAAGGCAGCCGACGGTTCCAAGTTATTGGGGGTCGTTAGAAAGAAAGCTCTACAATTTTTGAAGGTATTTGTATAAAGGCCCTGTGATTAATTAAAAGGCGGAATTTGTTTATGGGTTGTCTCCGTTACGGCTTCAAACGTGACGTCAGAAACCGCAACCATAAACTAAAAACTTGCCCAGCCCGACAGTGCCGGATTTATATTGCATTAGTGTAGGTGCAGTTTGGGAAACTGAGGGTTCCCCCGCCCCCCAAAAAAATAAAAATTCTGAACGCAAAAAAAAAGGACATGTAATTATTTCCAATTTTCTATTTATCATAAAAAAACAAACAGGCTTATCTGAAAGAAGTTGTATTTCTTTTTGTGAGACTTCAACACCGCAAAGTCATCAGTTGTAACCAAGTTTAGTGATACGTAAGTTGTTGAGATGTATTGTGACGTCAGTGGAGGCAGGAAAATCAGCAGCCAATGGAAAAGCAATATGCAAAAGCTTGGAATAGACCCCCCCCCCCCCTGGTTATATCACCAAAATCCAGGTTTCGAATGATGTACGATTCAACTAACATGACTTATACGTCCGATTCTTCCCACAACAAAATTTAAGCAGTGATGAAACCTATTATTTTGACCGTGCTTGCTGGTTAGGAGGCAAGACTGTTTCTTGAGTTTTCATTTTGTGTTTTGTTTGAGCGGATAGATTTTTTTTTCCTTTTGTTTTAATATATATCTTATTTCACACCAAAATAACCCATGGTCCAAAATAAAATGTTCTGTTCTTTCATTTAAGTAGCCTAGCTTACTTCTGGCATGAAGGTGGTGAGGTTTCTATTTGACGTGTTTAGCGATTGGTCCGGTATACCATTTAAAGATCAGTGCTTTTTCCTTCTTTGTTGCGTGATCTTGAAATATTATGACTGACTTTTTTGAGGGTATGATGTGTTATCTGCTAAACTATTTATTGTAAAATATTCCTTTAAAATATACATAGCTAAAAATGAAGCACGACTAGTTCAATTTCATTTTTTTTTGGGTTGTACTATGCTGCAATTCCTGTACCGTTTAACGTGTATTGCCTGATACAGGTCAACAGTTTTCGTTTACTCAGTGTAGAAACATACGTTGCAGGACACTTGTCCAAACAATTTTTGGGTGGTCTTCCTAAAGACCTCATAATAAATTAAAAGCAGAATTTGTTCACGTTTTAACCCCTTTGTGGCTTAATTTGGGCCAAACTGTACTGGTTGTTTAACCCCTTCGTGGCTTAATTTGGGCCAAACTGTACTGGTTGTTTTAAGATCAGCAATGGCCGTAACTGAAGTCATGCACCCTTCAACCAATTGAAAACAGCAACATCCTTAGCAAAGTTAATTGAATTACACTAGCTTTATCAAAATTTACAAACTTAAAATAAAAGAGACAAGAAAATGCCCTAATGTTAGGAAATTTCAGACTTCATTTCATAATTCACCATCATTATATGGTATTCAAAACTAAACCAGTTTATCATTAGAAAGTGAAAAAACCTAGGTACTTTAAAACCTTTTCAACAAGTATTATAGTTTATTAACAGTTTTGTTGTGAAGCACGTTGGATGCATGGATTTATTACCTCTATAAAAAGCTACAGTAAAGTCATTGATACATTGATCAATTTAAAACTTTCAACTTGAATAACTTCCTTGAAACTGTATGTAACACTACATATTTGATCCTAAAATGTCAGTCAATACTGAACACAAATAGGCAGATTTTGGAAAGTTTAGTAAAAAATTGTTGTGTAGAAGAGCAGGTTAATCATGTTCGGCCTACTGGGCTTCATAAAATGTTTACCATGCACATTTAGTGCACACTATTAGTGCAAAAACCATTCAGTTTTGCACATGGAAGCTGCTCACATATTGTAGTTTCTAAATCCGCCGGGAGACACTCCCGGAAGTGACAACTTACAGCCGTGATGACGTCATCAAAATGGCCACTACGCGATGTACTAAATCTCTATTATATCCGGAACTAATTGAACAATCCTATCGTGCGACTTATTGTTTGAAAGATCATTTAATTTGCTAAAAGAAATACCTGAACATAGTATGCCATGAATCTGTTAGTTTGGGTTTAATATGAAGAAAAACATAACTACTGTGCGATATGCTAATTCTCAATATTTCCGAAACTAATCGAAACTATTTTTGGAAAGGTAATTTAATTTGCTAAAAGAAATGCCAGAACAATGTATGCCATAAATCTATTAATTTCTGCGTAATTTTAAGGAAAACGCATTATGACGTCCTCAAAATAGCGACCATGCAATATCCTAAATCTCGTGTTATCTCCGGAACTAATTGATCAATCTTGTCTTGCGACGTATCGTTGGAAAAATAATTTAATGTTCAAAAAGAAATGCATAACAATGTACCTCGTAATTTTTTTTTAGTTTTTGTTTAATGTGAACGAAAACATAATGTGCATGTTTTTTTTCCTCTTTATATGTGGTTCTTTTGGAAACGGTAAATTACTAAATCTGTCGTATTGTTTACAGCGCGTCACTTGAGCAGTGGCCTTCACGGGCACATGGAAGTGTACAGGATAGTCATTGTTTAATATGACATCTCGTACCTGAGTGCGGTTAACGCTCGCTGAAACCTTTTGATTCTTACCTCTCTCAGTACACTTGCAAGTTTATAGAGGCTACGTTACCAGCAGTTATCATCCATCCCAGAATATCAATTTAACTGATTACTTGTTGCCTCCCCTTAAACGACTGGCTAAACTATCATGTATTCACCCTGATTCTGATAACCTCATTCTGCAGAATATGAAAGCCTGCGATGCTAACCTTGTGTGCGTATACCTACTTTGTTTTACGTGCGATCCGCCGATGACTTCAGAATGCTGTTTGCCCTTCCTGGTGTTGCAATACAGGCTTGAACAAAATGTTCATTCTAGCCACTACCTGCTAACTCAAAACCAATCATTGAAATTACAGCCATTTCTATGTGTAGCTTTGTGATGGTTGATCACCCTTAAACTGGTGTCTGTGATGGATCAATCTTCTTAAGAATACTTATTATAATGTTCATGGCACGGCAAACCATGGATGAGGAATTTGTCACGATGCTATCGCGCCTTTGTGTCGCCTACGTTCCTCAGCCCACTTGTAATTAGTGTTTGCCACTTATATTTTATCCTCTCTAGTTCAAAGGGTTTCAAAGAGTTCTAGTTTTTGCTAGGCTTACAATGCTTTATTGTCTTATTGTTGTAGTGCCAACTATGTTGTGGCCAACTATTGTTTAACAGTGCTCTGTAGATTATTTGTTGTATTTTGAATGTTGTAAGTTTGTTGTTGTTATGGCCTTGCAGACATAGGGCCTTAGGGCTTCGTCGGGCAGATGACCGGGTGCGGTTAACGCTCGCTAAAACCCTTTGACCTTTGACCTTTGTTATGGCCTTTTCCAGAAGAAAGCATTAACCTTTTGCCAAGGGTTTTTATTGTCCAGATGTAGTGAACTGGAGTGTGAGTACCATGATTTTGTAATGTGACTTGTTGTGGGCTATGAAGCCAATGTCTGGGCTGGAATAAAAGGCCACGCCGTCGGTGGGTAAGATTCTGTTTGTCAGTTTGAACATTTTGTCCCCCGCAAAATCCACACCGCAGTAGATCCACGGACCGGTTTATAGGTCTTAAAACTGTAAATCGTCAGGGTGAGGCCAGTGGTCGTAACCAGCTCTGCACGTTTTCCTAACAGAATTCACATCATATTGTAGTTGCAGAATTGCGCATGCATTTACCTTTGAAACAAATCTTCGTGGATGTTTTGACGGGAATGGAAAGCTACCCAGGATAACACTTTACCTTCGTGGTCAGCCTGGCTTCTGGTGGATTCTGACCAGTCCATCATTTCCATGGGTGCATCAATGATTTTTTTCTTTGCTGATGTAATTTACCACTGGCAATGGTGCGTCACATGTATATTTAGTTGTACGAGGCAGACGTGTGGAGAACTCGGGCAAGCCTATTCTGCTTTATTCTTAGATTGTCCTAGGTTGAAACTGGTTGACACAGACATACCTTCTGGTGGGTGAAAGTTGAGACATGACTGTTGAATTTAGGTATTCCTAATACACAGACTGCTCTGTAACCTCTGAGCTACCAGGACATAAGAAGCTAAATCTTGGTCGCTACGACGAGCATTTATTTATTTAGGTTAAATTAAAAATGGAGTCAGCTGTATCTGACAGTAACTCAGCTTTCCAAATAGTTGGCCGGAGTATGCCTTCCAAATGCTTCTAGTTACAAGACTATAAACGAGAAATTCTGCAACAGTAAATGCCTAATAATCAAGTACCGTAGCACTTGTTTGTGCAAGACTTCGTGCCATTCTTTAGTGTTAAAAGCATCAATGAAAAACCTGTTTTGGGTCTTGTTGGAACACATTTCTGTACAACCTAACAGCTGTTCTACTGAAGAGATGGTTCGAATGGTCATCGTATTTTTTCAGATGATCAATTCCCCAGTTGCAGTGCTCAAATCCTAAAGTATGTTTCTAAAAAAAAATGGAAATAAATGAAGAGAAACAATGCTGCTGTTAACAGAAAATATGTTACGTCAGGAGCATTTAAAGAGGTCCACAGGAAGGGGGAGTGTTGGATAATATTAAGCCTGTCTCAGTAAACGCGTCCACCTTAAGGGGAATTTGTGAAAGGCTCGGTTTTTTACGTCAAAACAGCTAAATCGGCAACTTGTTTGGTGTATATAGATCAAAGGAGGTACTAAGGTTCCAGGCTAGGCAATGGTAAAAGGTTGATTTTTAATATAATGGCTTTGATTTAAAATATCGGGATAATCAGATGACCCACCAAATCAGATACAATGAATCAGAGCTTGTTACTACTCTAAAAGTATGTCCCGAATGCTAAGGAAATTGACAAAGTGCAGTTACGGGTAGAATATGCAAAGAAGTCAATCTTCCTAAGGCTTAAATTTTGGCTACCACTGTCTTTTTTTTTTTTGCTGTTGCATTGGCTGAAGTGTTTCTGTACTAGAGAAATGCTTATGCCCAGCTGATTTACACCAGAAAAGAAAGAAAAAAAAGTTGCATGTCAAAATTGAAATGTAAGTTAGGATAATATTTTGTTAGATTTGTGTTGAACGGGGTTTTTTTTTTGTCAGTTTTCAAAGTAGATTGACCCTTAGAGTCACGCATTATATGTGGTGATTTTTTTTTTAAGTACTGGATCGGTCGCGGGATTCGAACTGGAATTCGCTTGGTTTGGAGACGAGGACGCTGACCACTGAGCTGTTGGCGGTGATTTTTTTTAAGTAGGGTCGGTTGCGGGCTCTCTCTCTCTCTCTTGCTTGGGTGTTGCTGGGCGAGAGCAGCTCTCTTGCAGGACCTGGATCACAAACCACTACTGGCTGTGACTTCGGTTATCCCGTTGTGCCCTGGGTCCTAGTGCGTCCATTTAGGCTCAATTTTCGAGGCAGGAAGTTGTGGCTGCGAGCTTTATTGTGATGCATCTGTCCGGCACAAAAGCTCTTCTGGAGGGATTGGCGTCTGTGTTTCGTCTTTGAAGTTGGCTGTGAACAGGACTGCTCCAGTTTCGTCTGTGAGCTTGTTGCGATTTCTGTTACTTTAGATGTAGCCCTAGACTTGCAGCTTACCGCCGTTACGAGCTGCGCTGACTCGTTGTCCTGCCTGTCTGTTCATCGCCGTGCCTTCTGCACCATGGATGTGAATGAACCCGTGACCTTCGAGGTCGGATGGAAGCTGTGAGTTTCCCTGTAGACTGCCCAGGTCTCACTTATTTGGGTTTGAGTTCGCATTGAGTGATACGGCAACGAGTCTGCTGATGCCCATGCAAGAGCAGCCGCACAAGGGCCAGCTGACTGTGGTTTGGTTGTGCAGTCTGTTCGTTCTTGCCGATTGCCCCTTAGTTCTTGGGTGCAGCGACTGTGGACAGATGAGTGGTCCAAGGCGTCGTCAGGCAGGGATCTATTCCAGCTCCACCTAGTTGGAGCGTTACCTCATCCCAATGATCAGTGGCCTATTTGGATTGCAACGCTTTTTATCGTGTCTCTGGACTGGGCATGTCCTGCTCTTTGAGCATAAGGTTCGGTTAAGGTGAGTGTGATTTTCAAACTGCTTTCGCTGCAATGTTGCTGAAACTGTGTTCCACTATCTTTCGGGCTGCCAGCGTCATGATGCCTGGAGGAGCACTGTATGCCCCAGGATTGGTCAAGGGGACTCAACAGCATGTCTTCTCAATGTTCTTCCACCAGGTCAGGGGGATCTGCGGTGTTTGCGTGCTGTTGCTCGGTACTGCAGGACGACTAGTGTGCTCACGTGATTGTTTTTTGTTGGTTTCTATTGATTTCTGTTGAGTTCTGTGATTTCTATGATTTTTGTGTTTTCTGTGATTTCTAAATAAATCAACAAATAAATTATAATATTAGGTGCAGGAGCACACAGGCCTGAAAAGGACTCGAAAGAGTCACTAATATTCAGCCTTGAGAATGAGGATAAGTGGGGCAGGAGTTAGGATTCCAGAAAGAAGGAGATTGGTAAAAAGGTAAGCACAGAACAGAGCTAGAGGCCCCTTGTCAATTAAAAAAATAAAAAAATAAAACAAATGTATGTGGTATGAGAATAAAGCAAGATATGCATTGAGACAGAGGCCCAGTGTCAACAACACAAGTTGAAAAAGTTGAGCCCAGTTGAGGCGAAGATATCAAAAACGTAGCATGTGCCCCAAATCATAATCATTAAGTTTTCGTAAAAAAAAGTGGGTACAGAGCTGGCCATCACCACCTCACCAGGTAAAGAGTTCCACACAGGGACAATACGCACTGCGAAGAAAGACTTACGACAGTTTTGCTTGGATCGAGAGCGAGTCAGTTTTAGACCAAGACCTCTAGTCCTATTATCAAGCCGAAGATCAAAAAATGAAAAATCATAATTAACGTAGCCATGGAGGATCTTAAAAGTGAAGGTTAGGTCAGCTTTCATCCTCCAATTTCGTAGCTTCAAGGCGTTTGCAGTACGGCAGTTTATTCAAACCCTTTAGGGATTTCGTGAAACGGCGTTGAACAGATTCAACATGTTTGATATGTTTCAAAAGGTAGGGTGACCATACTGGGCTGGCATATTCAAGGATGGGTCTAACGTAAACCTTGAAGCCCCAAGTAAGGGTCTTGACCTCACCCGACACAAAATAACGCTTGATCATGGCAAGACACTGATTAGCAGATTTAACAATAAGGCAACAATGGGTAGTGAATTTTAAATCGGATGAGAACCAGACGCCAAGGTTCTTAAATTCATTAACAGCACGCAGAGGTTGCCCAGAAAAAGATTTCTGTTGAGAGTTCTGTTGTAGCGGATTCCTCGTGTCTGGTTCTATCTCGTTCCATTCAGAGTCTAGTTGGCTGTGCGGTATGAAGTTAATGGGGCTGTGGTGTGTCAAGTGTTGTAGACGTTGGCAGCCAACGATGCGAGTAGTAGTCTTAGTGGTGCACGTCATTCGATCCTCTCTGTGGGAGTAGACACAGAGGGTCAAGGTGTTTGTGACTTAGGTCAGTACCTACTTTGGGGTAGTGCAGCTTCAGACTGGGGCCCAGCGACAGACAAATCCTCCTGTCAGATAATGTCTACTACGTGGGGTGTTTCGGTGTTGTAGTGTTATAGCGTGCCATATACGGTGTTGGAAAGTTTTGGGAGTTGTGTTACGGCTGTAATTAGTTCTAGTTTGTAGGGTGTATGGCTTCGGGTTAGGGCCCTGAAATAAACAAATCAATCAATCCAGCAAAATTGCCCCGCTCATCGTTCTGGGGCAGATAACCTAGTTTGTGTACGTGCTCCGTACAAAAAACAAAATTCTGAACCTCTGCCCGTAAAATAGTATTATGGTTGATTGGTAACTCTGAATCAAGAAACGCACTAGCATGTCACCACTAAGTTGTTGATGTTTCATTGTTGTTGTATTGTTATTGTTGCATGAAGGTGTTAAGGTGAGCAACAAGATGGCGAGGGAAGTGAAGCGCTTCCTTCTTGTCTTAAAGCAAAGAGGTATACTATCGCAAAGAGAGGTTGATGCAGGAATTGTGACGGATGAGAGGTATGCAGAGGTTCAAAAGCTTGCAGCAGAGTTAGGAATTGAAGAAATAGACTTGAATTTATATGATGTGTCCGGAGGTAAAATTCTAGAGGATGGAGGAGGCCCAACGTCAATGCAGGTCAACAATGTGGGGGAAGAGAACAATAGAGAAAACACCAACAAAGGGCAGCATGGGATTGTATCGGGAGGTGTGTATACCAGGCTGTCAACAATGACTGAAGCAGAATTTGTGCAAGGGAAGGAGGTGGTTGAAGGGGAAACAGGCAAACCGTCGTATGCGCAAGCAGCTGGGGAAAGGCGAGATAGCATGGGAGGTGATGCAAGACATGATACTAGGGTGAAGAACCTACATTGGCTCAAGTCACTGTATAAGGGTAGCTTGGCAAACGTGAAAATGGAGAAATCGTTGATCATTATTGCAGATAGAGCAGGCTGCCCATACGCTACTGCAAACATCAAGCAAGCACTGGCTGCAGTGTTAGACTTAAAGAGGATAACAGGAGTCGCGTGGCTAAAAGCCAATAATGTGTTCCACGTGTCCTTTGCAGATCCGGAAGCAAAGCAGGTGGTTAAAAATCAAGTGGAATTTAGGTTAGATGGTCACCTGGCTACAGTTCACGACCTACACGACAGAACTGTACACATTAAAATCCACTGGCTCCCTTTGGACATTGCAGAAGCAGACATTACGAGAGCCTTCGTGAATTATGGGGAGGTGGTCAGTTTGGAGTATGAGAGGCATGATGATGAGGAGTTACGTCATTGCCGGAACGGCATTGTCTCAGTTGTGGTTAAGCTCAAGGAGACTATTCTTGTTGATGATATACCGGAAGTCATTGGTATCAGAGGTCTGCAATCCCTATTGGTTGTGGCCAACAGGCCTCCGAGATGTTTTAATTGTTCCCAGCGAGGACACATTCGAAAATTTTGCCCATATGTCTACTGCCGCACCTGCCGAGCTGTATGGCCTAAGGATGACCTTTGCGAACATCTGGCTCCTGCCCGTGTAGGGAACGAGAATGACCTGGACGAGCCAATGCGGCCTATCGTCGGTGACACCGGCAGAGACCTCCCAACAAGTCAATGGCAACGTGTGCGTGCGTCAAAGCGTAGGAAGACTTCAAGTGCAACGTTGTCGCTGGCCAGCTCTCCCCCGCAACCTAAGATGGTGGCCACTGTTAGTAACAACCGGTTTGCAGCATTGTCTCAGGTGGGTGAGTCAGAAGAGTCGCAGCCTAAGCCTCATGCGTCTAGTGTTTCCCTGCCTCCTCCAGATGAATGTGTCCAGCAAAGTGTGGAGTGTTGTGCTTCTGATGGTTATGCAGCAATGTCTGGCTCCCAGGTTACCCCTGGGCCAGATGACCAACCGGTCAGTGCTCCACTTGGAGAGAATTTGTGCGTTGAGTCGGGTGAAAATTCTGAAATGGTTAGTGCTGAAAGTCGTCCGATTACTAACTGGGCAGAAGAAGATGATGATATGGCGGCATCCACAGATTCACTATGTGGCGCTCCAGGAGCCAGTGAATCTGGTTCAAGTGGTAATTGTGGCGAATTGTTGATGGTGGAAATGCCACCATAAATTCTGGTTGCTAGACCTAACCTAACTTAGATTTCCGTTTTTGTGTTTGGAATGTGAGGGGAGCGAGTAACAAAATTGAGGATATAGAGAAGCTCTGTCATGGAGTTGATATCTTAGGAATAGTTAAGTCAAAATTCCCACAGGGGGTCATCCCAGTTATCAAAGGGTTCCACGGTATTTCAGGGACAGGGAGGTCAGGTATTCGGGTATTTTTCAGAGAGTCGCTTCCAGTATTTGTCGCCCCATACCCGGTGTGCAAGGGCATTGATGCCTGCATTTTTCGGATTTGGTGGTTAAACCAATGGGTCACGTTGGGGACGGTGCATGTGATTGGGCGGTTTACCGGGTCAGAGTGGGTGGCATGGGTTGAATCTCTTCCAGGTCCAATTGTACTGGGGGGAGACTTCAATGCGCACCACACGCTCTGGGGCAGTGCACGTTGTGACACCCGTGGGCGGATCATTGCAGAATCGTTGAATTATCTTCAATTGGAAATAATCCAAAACGGGTCAGTAACGTTTGTTAGGCGGTACGGTGCATACATACACGAGTCCGTGTTAGATCTTTTTTTGTGTTCATCGAGTTTGGCGTCTCAGTTTGCTTTTACATCGTCGTCGGATCTTAGGGGTAGTGATCACTTTCCTGTGGCACTGTCTAGTAGAGCACATATCCCCATGGCCCCTTCTGCTCGGCTGAAAGGTCGGCTTCCGCAGGTTGACTCTGGTGCGTTTGCAGATTGGGTTGGTAAATGGATTAAAACAAGACGGCGTAGCTGCAGAAACTTTGCTGGGAAACGTTTGGACCCAGTCTGGTGGACCCCAGTTTGCAGGATGGCAGTGTGTGATAGACGTAAGGCCTGGCAACGCTTTAATAGGTGGCGGTGTGATGATAGGTGGTATGAGTATGTGGGAGTGGTGCAGGAAACAAGGTTTATCCTGCGTAAGGAAAACGCCACCTTTGGGCGCAGGTTATGCGAACGTGTCTCTCAAGGCGTCCCAATCTCAAAGGTGTGGGCCTTGGTTCGCCGTGACTTGGGCACTGGATCAGACAGGCAATGTTTTACGTGGGGTCAGGTTGGCTAATGCTTTTAATAGCAACTTCGCCTCTGTGTATGGGGCGCCTAAGGGCTCCCCGCCCCCTAGTGTGATAGATTGTTGTCCAGCCCCTAACCAGGTGCCATTGACTTCTCTGGAACTGTCGGCTGCCCTCCAGGCGTGCAGGCCTGAGAGTGCCACGGGTATAGATGGGGTCTCATACGCAGATCTACATCGGCTAGATGGCGAGGGTCGCGCAGAATTGCTGGGGTTCTACCAGAGCCTCCTTGATGGGGCTCCAATCCCTCAATCGTGGCTGTTCTCGATCCTCACCCCGGTTCTGGGTAGGGGTAAGGTACGGTCTGCAGTCTCCAGCTACAGGCCTATAGCCCTTCTCTCGTGCCCACGGAAGGTGTATGATCGGATTCTTATCAATCGTATGGTGTATCAGCTGGAAAATTCCGGCAGGCTGTTCGGGGCCCAATTTGGCTTCCGGAAGCACAGAGGGGCTCAGGATGCTATGATGTATCTTGAATCTGGCATAAGGGAGGCCTGGATGCATGACTGTCTTGCTGTGGTTGTTTTTCTAGACATCAAGGCGGCATACGATATGGTTGATGTGGCTTGGCTGGAGTATTCTCTGTGTGACCTTGGTGTGAGTGAGGATCTTAGGACGGCACTGATGGCTCTTCTTGGGGTGCGTCAGTTTGCAACCAGAGTAGACGGCTCTTGGTCGGGAGTGTTGTCGACTGACAGAGGTCTCCCTCAGGGGAGTTGCCTCAGCCCAGCGCTGTTTGCAGTGGCCATTAATGCAGTACTGGTGGAGTTGAGCACTACGGTGAGTGTCGTAGCTTATGCAGACGACGTTGCTGTCTGGCTGATGGGAAGGGATTTGCCAACTATTCTGGGTGCGTTGGAGGCTGCCATTGATCATGGTTCAAGGCTTCTCGCAGCCAGGGGCCTCGTGCTATCGAGTGCTAAAACAGAACTTATGATCTTCCACCGGGGCCCACTGTTGACGGGGTCTATCTCCGTTGGCGGGGTTACAGTGGAAGCGTCGAGCAAGGTGCGATATCTTGGCTTCTGGCTTGACCCGCGTCTTGAGTGGTCGCATGATGCAGCGGCAGTTAAAGATACCATCTCATCACGGCTTAATATTTTGAGGTTGGTTTCATGTAACAGGTCGATTGCAAAGCGCTCCACGATAAACACTTTGTATAGGACGTATGCCAGAGCATGCGCCGACTTCCATATCCCAATTATTTTGACCTCAAAGGCTGCCATGCAGGGTATTCAGATTGCGTTAAATGCCTGTTTGAGAGTTGTGTCTGGTTGCCTACCCTCAACTCCAGTGTTATCATTGATGGTAGAGACTGGTGATGTGCCCATCGACATCCGGGCAAAGGAGCTTCTGCTTCGACTCTGTCAGCGTGCAGTTGCTAGGGGGGGTTCAGACCCATTGGCCCGGATTATTCTGGATTATGCTTATTTAACTCAGAGGGCACGTGACTTCCTGGGAGCTGCTGGCGTGGGAGCATCGCTACTCGGTGCCCCAGAGGTGACCTGTCTTCCGAAGGGTGTGTTTGCGTCTCCACCCCCACCCTGGGTGTGGTGTAGTGTTGCCGTACAGTCTTTGCAGGGTGAACACCATGGTTCGGCAGGGGTTCATGTCTACACAGATGCGTCCTTTTGTGCCGAGGAGGGCACAGGTGGTATTGGTATCTGTGTTCCAAGCCGTCGCCTGGAGTACAGTTATCGTCTTGTGTCTATGCCGTCGGCATTTGTTGGAGAGGTTGTTGCAATCGCTGTGGCGCTGGATGTCGGCATGGAGTTGCACGTGCCTGATCTCTGTATTATTACTGACTCTCAGGCAGCGGTGGGGTTTCTCCGCCAATGTTTTGGCAGTTTGGATGCGTCCCATCCTCTGGCTCTAGAGGTGGGATGGAAGCTGTTTTTGGCCTGCCAGCTGGGAGTTGAGGTCAGAATCATGTGGACCCAGGCGCATTGTGGGGTGTTCGGCAATGAACTTGCGGATGAATTGGCTAAGAAAGGTCGCTGGCTAGAGGCCCCGGTTGTGGACTTTGTAATGGGCCCGCGGGATCTGCGACCAGCCTACTCGCGGTTTTTCGCTGGTGTCTGGCAAAGGCGTTGGACTGATGGGCCCTCAGGCCGCGTGCTATATGGGATTCACCCTTCTGTCTCTCCACCAAAAGCCCTGGATGGTTTGACACGGGGGAAGCCGGCCTTCTTTCTCGGCTACGTACTGGACATGTCCAGCTGCGGGCCCATCTCTTTCGGTTAGGATGGGCGAGGACGCCTATATGCAGGTGCGGTGTTTCTGAAGAGACGGTGCTGCATTTCTTGTGTGAGTGTCCGCTCTGGGTGGCACAGCGGCGTTTTGTTGTCCGGGATGGAGAAGACCCTTTAGCAGTGACTCTGGGGGTACCCCCTCATGTGGATAAAGGAAGGGCAGGGTTCCGTGCTACTCTGGGTTTTTGCAAGGCAACTGGCCGGTTCACATGGTAGGTATCCTCAGTTCTGTTGTTCGCTCCACTCTCCCACCAGAGTTCGGTGCATCGAATGGCATTTTTACGGAGTGGTGGTTTTTGGTGTTTCGCCGAGTACTTTGGTGTTACTTGCGGACTTTGGTGTCTCTTGTGGCTGTGACGTGGTGGCTTGACAGTAGGGCGTGATGTGTTGGTGCTGGACTAATGGTTAGATTTAGGATAGGTTAAGTTAGGTTAAGTTAGGTTAGGCATGAGTGTATGGCTTCACAGGCCGTGTAGTACTCAAATAAACAAACAAACAATAAGGTGAGCCAGGAGTGGCCAGGAGTGGTTAACGCTCGTGAAACCCTTTGAAACCCTTTAAGGTGAGCCACCAAATCTAGGATCATTTAATCCGTGTTTCATTGTTGTTGTATAGTTGTTGCGTGAAGACGAAAAGGTGAGCCACCAAATCTTGGTTACATTGAATCAGTCTGAGTTTGAAACAAAATACTGAAACTCTGCCCTTAAAATAGTATGGAGGTTGATTGGCAATTCTGAATCACAATAGCCATCAAGTTATTGATGTTTCATTGTTGTTGTATTGTTGTCATTGCATGAAGGCGGCATATTGAGCCACCAAATCTTGGATACATTCAATCAGATAGAATTTGTTTCGACTCTGAAAGAACCATGAATGCTGGAGAAATTGTCAAAATGTTATTACGGTCAGACGTATCACCCAATCAAATATGAGAAAGAAGTCATCCACCTCAGGCTTAATTTAGGCAAAGAAAAAGGCCGAGCGGCCGACAATGAGAATGGATATGCGCCCTAACAATTAGAAACAAACACTATTGCTTCAATAATGTTGGCTATTAGAGCCGAGTTGAAGCAGCGGGAATCAGCTAGACCGGCGTATGTTACGCCGGGGAACAACTAGTTACTCGTTAATTGTCTTAATTACAGAGAGCTTAAATAAAGCTGCAGTCGTCTAGGGTGATTGCTGTAGGTTGCCGAGTTATGCTGGATTAACATATTCTTCATAGTTACTACCATGTTGGGTCGGCCATGGGTTCTTATCGAAGAGGTGTGATGTTACACACAGCATGGGTTTCTACTAACATCACTGGTTAATTTCTCTTGTTCTTATTTTTTATTCTTCTTGGCCCTACCAAGTTGAACACGTCGCATTAACCTTGAACATGGGTTGGGCACTCCCTTTAAAGCTCGGTCCACGTCACAAATAAACAGTTATTCCTCGTCGTTATAGGTTCATATTTAGATCACTCTTTTTAGTTCATCACTTATTTTGCAGAAGTGGGTTAGCTTCGGTATTAGGATTGAGCCATCAATCATCTGTCTCCACCATGAGAGGAGGGATGGGTGGACCAGGGAATGCCTGTTCTTTGTGCCGGCTCGGCTCGTGTGTGTTCACACCTGAGCGCCTCACAAAACGTCCCTTACGTAACGACAACCAAGCAGTAGCTAAGGTGGTTGTTACAGCTGATTTGCACCCAAAAAAAAATTTCCATGTCAACAAAAAAAAAAATCTAAGTCAAGATAATATTTAGTTAGATTTGTATTAGACAGTTCTTTCTAATTTTTCATGAGGTACATTAACAATGCTGAAAATAATCCACATCAGCAGCAAAGTAATAATTATTCACAAAACCCAAAGTGTAAAGCAGCCCAACAAGTTTTCATTGTAGACAGCGGTGATATCAGTGGTCTGAACCGAGATCACTACTAACACTGGCAACCACCGACGTAATCCGTTTTGAAGAAATGTGCTGTGAATGCTCCGTTTTAAATACATTTAAAATGACATTTAAATGGCAGCATTTCCAAGGAATCAAGTACGTTAAATTGATAATTTTTTTGAAATTTTAAGAACCATTTATCTTCGAAAATTGATAAAAACTATTTTTGAAAATAAATTTTTTCAACTATTCAACACGGTACTGTAGTTTAATAACAGAGTGTGATTGGCTCAAGCCTATGGATTTATAAACTTTGGAAAAAAAAACTACTTTTTGAAATATTTTATTGCCAACAATTCTCCCTCCCTTTTACCCTGGCTATTAACATTTCCGATTCCATTCACAGCAGAAATCTTGCTGGTTAGATGATAAGACTGCATTCTGTATTCCAATACGAGAGTGTGTATTTCTATAAATCTTATTTCGCGCCAAAATAATCCAAAATAAAAATTTTCCTTCTTTCTTCTGGCTTACTTCTGGCATGGTTTATGTTTTATGTGTTGAGTGATTGATCCAGTATTTCCATTTAAAGGTCAGTGCTTCTTAACTCGACGTGTCACACGTCGAATTAATGTGGTTGTGCCCAAAAAAGGGCTAGGCACAATTCCTGTCAGCGACACCCTTAAAAACCAGGCACATTTGTTCAATTCTGATCCGAGGAACTTAAAGTCGAGTGGTGGGAGAGTTGCAGTGTAGAAGCTCAAAACGTATTATGCTCTAAAAAATAAGATTTTTAGTAAAAACCTTGGCTAACCTCTATCGAGATCCTTCAGCGATAAACCGTCGCCCGACAATACACGATCAGTGGATGACGTCATCTCTTCATCAGCGTAAAGGTGTGCGTTCGAACGAAAAATTTCCGCTGACAAATGCGTGTAACTGCGCATTTCGGTAAATCAGCTCTTCAATATTGAGGTCCGTTACAGACTATACGTAGACATCGAGGTGGTTCCGCTCTTATCGCGAAGAACAACACAAAGTGAGTCGTCGCGGCAATCTGGATGGTACACCGAAATTTTATGCTGGAATCGGGATGGTACACTGAATGCGTGGCGTGCATAGCCTCGCTGCTTTTCAGGTTGCGATACATTACAGTATTTTATTACGCTTATTTGTGGTGTTGTTTCTTATTGAACGAGTGAGCAAAGTGAATGATGTCCTGTTTTTACAGTGGCTGACTGGCCAGGGAGGGAAGGACGGGATATTCCCCCTGGCTCTGACTCTCAGATTTTTTTTTTAATCTAACATGAAGACTCACTCATGTAAGTTTTATTGGTCCGATATTAGTTTTACCCACAGATTTAAAATTACAAACAATAATAATAAAAAAAAAGTCATTATAAAACGCTAGTAAAATAAACACTTTGTATTGAGTTGGCCTACATGTATCATTTGATAGTATTAAAAAACGCTTAAGCGTATGAAATACCGATGTAAACCTTAAAAAACTTAAAAGCCCTAAAGGAACAGATATTAGAAAAAGACATGTAAGCCTTTGGCGTTGCACTAATACGTGTAAAAGAATCTCCAGCAACCAAAAAAACAAGCTGGAGCTTCTTTTACACGTATTAGTGCGACGCTGATGGCTTACATGTCTTTTTCTAATATCTGTTCCTTTAGGGCTTTAAGTTTTTTAAGGCTTACATCCGTATTTTATGCGCTTAAGCGTTTTTTAATGCTAATATCCATTTTTTTTCTTGTTTCTGCAAGAATTACGCAGAAAAGAATATTGTAAACACCTTAAATGTGGTACGCCAATCATTCCTAGTCGTAGAAATTGAACCAGCAATGGATCCCCATGTAATACCACCAAAGCCTCCCCTAGCATCCCCTGCCCCTCCTGTGCACCTCATGAAGCATCAATGACCAACAAGTTCTTGCTGATCGTGCCAAAACGTGAATTGGTACGCAACTCATTCTTAGCAGTACAAATCGAAGTAGAATTTGTTGATTATCAACCTCATGGATAGGGCACAGGGAAGCACTGGGGGTGGATGCAAGGAGGGAACACAGGACGGGAGGGGGGTGATGTGGTGCCTTGTAGATTATCTCGGGGGGGGGGGGTTCTACGATAGTTCAGTTTGTGTACCACAATTCAAGCGTTTAGCCCGAACTGCAATAATTTGTTGGTCAAGCATCAGAGAGGGGGCACAAGGGAGCGCTAGAGGGCCCCTTGGGACATTTAGTGGTGGTTCCATGCTTGGTTTGAGTTCTATGCTAAGAATGACTTGTGTGCCAAGTTTCATGCTTTTAGCTCGATCTGCAAGAATTTGTTGATCAAACCTCAATGAGGGGGGGGGGGGGATTGAGGCTTAATGGCGCGTCGACAACGTGGGGACAATGGGGGGGAAACAGGAGGGCGCTGGGGGCCCTTTGGGGGTATTTCATGGGGATTCCATGGCTGGTTCGATTTTTAATATTAAGAAAGACTTGAGTACCAATTTTCAAGCTTTTAGCACGATTTGCAAAAATTTTGGGGTCAAACCTCAGTGAGAGGGCACAGGGGGTCACTGGGGCCCCTTTGGGGGTATTTCATGGGGGTTCCATTGCTGATTCGATTTATGCTGCTAAGAATAACTTGTACACCAAATTTCATGTTTTTACCTTTATTTGTAAGAATTTGTTGCCCAGGCCCCTGGGAGGGGGCACGGAGAAAGGTGCTGAAGGTACTTGGGGGTATTTCATGGAGGTCCATGGCTGGTTCAATTTTTTAATATTAAGAAAGACTTGAGTACCAAATTTCATATTTTTAGCTCGATTTGCTGAAATTTGTTACTCCACTTAACGACTTCTGCCCAGTGCTCTTCTGTAATTATTGCTCTACCGACGAGAATACTGCAGTCACATATAAATCGTGTTCAAAGGGCCCTGGTCGGCGTTAATAGCTACATTTTAAGCTATACAAATTGAAAATCGGTTCATTGGTTCGATCTCTATGAGATCAAAAGTAGTAGGCCATTATGGCTTTCTGTGTCAAGAATATAGCAGTTACATTAAAATAGCCTACGAAAGGCCCTAGGCTTTGTCCATACCAACATTTTAAGCTATAGAACTTGAAAATCGGTTCAGTGGTTCGATCTCCATGTGAGAGCAAAGAGTCGTGACAACATTAATGATTTCTGCAATAATAATTGCTCTGCCGACGAGAATACTGCAGTCACATCAAAATCGTGTTCAAGAGGCCCTGGTCGGTATCAACACCTACATTATAAGCTATACAAATTGAACGTCGGTTCATTGATTTGATCTCTAGGTGAGAGCAAAGGTTCTAGTCCATTTGGCTTTCCGTGTCAAGAATATTGTAGTTATATTAAAATAGCTTGCAAAAGGACCTAGGCCTTGTCCATACCTACGTTTTAAGCTATAGAACTTAAAAATCGGTTCAGTGGTTCGATCTCCAGGGTAGGGCAAAGAGTCCCAACAACAAGACAACAACAACAACAAGAACAACAACAAGAAATGACCATGCTGTGGACGCCGAACGGTTCAATTGTTGTCATTAAAATTTGTAATACGGTTAAATAGTTATGACACGACCTCAAATACCGAATTTCGTTGGTCTATGTCAATTTTGGGCGAAACTATAGGAGTTCAAAGTTTGAGTTTTAACATGGAAGTTCATGCCGTGGCTTACATAAGGACCGCCTTGATACTGTTTCTCGATCTCAATGCAAATCTTTCTCGAAAATAATGTTCGAGTCAGGAGAAAACATTCCGCTCCCCTCCTTACTTGGGCGGTGATACAAATTTGTGAGGGGTAAACGGGTGGTCCCATCAATGCTTCGACGCATCTCATCATGACCCAGTTTTTTTTGTTTCGCCAGTCCTAATTGACATACAGAGTGGTCCACAAAAAACTGACGCCCCAACATTTTTTAAATCCAACTCTTCTCGTTAGCACCCCTCAGAACCAGGAGTGGACAGAAATCTCCCCGTTTGATTAGATTTGATTTCTGTTCTCTACTGGTTCTGAGGGGTGCTAACTAGAAAAGTTGGACTTAAAAAATGTTGGGTCGTTAGTTTTTTGTGGACCACCCTGTATTTCACAACATAGGGCTCTGGACCCTTGGGTAAAGTTTCCCTCGTGATCTTTGACCACGTCAGTCCTACTCTGTCTTCATGTCTGTCTGCTGAACACTACCACAGTTACGGCCAAAAGCATGAACCGATTCGAATAAAATTTGGTGTATGTATTCCTTGAAATAAGGCTGAAGGAATTTAGTTATTCTGTAATTAGTTTTCATCATTAGTGTTTCGTATATAGGCGTAATATCAAAACAATGGCGAAATAATTAATTTTGTATGAGCAGTCCAGATTCTCCCACTACGCTGTTAAGTGAAGGCAGGTTAATTTGTATCTCAAAAAGGGGTCAAAGGGTTTTAGCGAGCGTTAACCGCACCCGGTCATCTGCCCGACGAAGCCCTAAGGCCCTATGTCTGCAACACCCGGAATGGATTGCCGGTTAATTTGTATCTCTTCCACTTACTACATGCGCACATTTCTAGTATATAGTAAGAAACATTCCAATGATTGTTATAAATCATTGAACAACAGAATTAAGCAAAATGACCAAAAAATTAAGTAGTAAAGCCACATGAAATTCCAGTGTTATATTCAATGTGGACTTTGTCAAAATTTTCGTATGAAGATTTTAACTTTTGTTAATACACCTAAAAAGTGTAAATAAATTTAAAGTAGTAAACCTCACGTACCCTCAGCGCAATGATTTCTCCTACTCCCCTCTCCCCCACCCACCTGCAAATTAACCGCTGAATTTACTGAAAATATGGTTTCCGACGATTTAAAAAACGTAAAAGCCTGATGAACAAGGACAAGGGGATGGGAAACTGTAAAACAACGAAGTTTTTAGTTGGTTTTGTTTTTTGTAACAAAACCACTATCAGCGTCCGATGCAAACTTATGTGATCAGTGACTGTATCGTCCCACACAAGATTCTGTCTCATTTGCCGTATCGTACTAGCAAATGTTATGAGACAATTTTTTTTAATATAATGTGCAATATAGTAGATATTGTTCAGTACACCACGCATTCAGATATTTTAGTAGTGTCCTGTTGATATGTCTGCCAACTGCATACGTCAATTGCACATTTTTTTTTTATTTTACCATACTACACGTTGAATTACTAATGCAGTGTTAGTGCATCCTTGTTTGTGGATATATACAACATTGAAGAAAAAAAACAAAGATTTTTTCCTCTTCTGTTACGAGATTTTGTAATATGATAAAACTAATTTTTAATGACGTGCTCCATTATGTGCTAAACTATTTATTGGAAAATATTCCTTTTTAAATGTGTGTAGCTAAGGGAAAAGCAGAATCAGTTCAATTTGATTTTGACGTGTTGAACTATTCTGTAATTCCAGTACTTTTAACGTGCATTGCCCGACACAGGTCAACAGTTTTCGTTTAATTTGCAAGTCCATCTGGTTGTAGGTTTTCTTCGCTAGAACAATTTTTGGGTGGTCTTGGTAGAGACCTCATAATCAATTACAGGCAGTATTTGTCCTTCAGGGCTTAATTTGCGCCGGACTGTTGTAATTGTTTTAAGACCAGCAACTGAGGGTATGTACCTTTCTGAATTATCGAAATTTACTACTTTAAAATAAAAGACACCAGAAACGACTATAATATATGCTGGAATTTAACCAGCATTTCCAACACTAAACTTGTTTATCATTACGAAACAAAAAAGCTAAGCTACCTGAAAACAAATCTTTGTTTAATTTTTTCAACGAGCATTGTGATGTATGAACAGCTTTACTTGTGAAAAGAGTGGAGTGCAAGATTTAACAACTTCAGAAAAAGCTACTAAAACGTGCCTTATAACATATTTTATTTCATCAAATTTCTCCTCTTTCCCTAAAGAACCTACCTAACTGTAATGTGTGGTGCAGTGGCAACCCGGGCCACTGCACTGTGACTGAGGTTTGTGCTAATGACCAAGCTGTCGATGCGCCATTAAGCCTCATTCCCCCCCCCCCACCTAACTGTTCCAGTGCAAATTAGAAATTAAGCACTGTGTCTGCCTCAACAAACAGAATTCAAGACTTTCTGCATGTAGGTCGGATTATTCTAACCACGATGCCGCTGGGATGAACATCTTGGCTATTTCAAGGGAATGTTGACTGTCTCTTAATCCTTTCCTTGTTATTAATTCTTTATTATTATTACCATGACTTTATAAAGAAGTTTGTTAGGAATTAGGAGTGATGGATAGTTCTAAGGACTCTATCCTAGCGTAGACCTAATTTCAGCACCCATTTTGTCCAATTTTTGTCCTACAAAATGAACCCACCATATAAGGAATTTTAAAAAAGCCATTACTTTCATGTGATGGTAGCCCAGTCTGAAGAGCATCGGTTTTTTTTTTTATCTAAACATGATGTGGTGCTGATCTGAGTCTAGGCACTGTTTGAATTTTTATTTCGGCAAATTGGTCAGAAATTAAAGAGCTCCTGAGTTGGTCGAATGTTTAAATATATTGAAACAATAAATAACTGCAGATGCAAACCTATTTACGTTGCCTTGTGAACTTATATGTCATACTGCCTGAGCGGGGAATCGCACCCTTGACCTTTGGAACCAAAGGCCGAGGTACTACCGCTGAGCCATACTGACACGGCCAAAAGGAATGTCCATAGACAGCATTTAACACGTGCAAATATACATGTAAACATACTATCGGGCTTCCCGATGGCACTCGGCCTGATATCATACTTATCGCCGCTGTTTTGCTTGATTGCTCCTCGCTGTACCGACTTCTTGCTAACTTAAGTTATCTAGATAGGCCTTGAGTCCAAATCCGCTTAATCGCGCACGTACGTCATCACTTACCTGCTCGTCATTCGCGTAGTTTTTCGTCACTGGCACATAAATCTTAGGATTTTATTTAGCCATAAATAAACCTTAAATAATTAAACTTACCTGTTTAATCCGTGTTAATTAATTCTTATTTAAACTCCTAAAACCGTATTTATTTATTTTCTTCAAGCATCTAACGTTTTCTAGCATTTTTGGGTTTAGTAATCATCTTGACAACTCCGATCAGGCCATTATGGAAACACCATTAAGCATCAATGGCCCCCCCCCCCCCTTACGGAAATCTCTAGTCGCCCGATATAACCTGCAGTCTTTGCACTGTATTAATGTATCTCCTCCGTCTGTCAATACCAGTTGGCTGGTAGGGCTGCCGTGATTTTCACGGGCAGTGTTTTGCTTTGTAAACTTGTCCTGTTTAAAATATTTTTCGCTCCACATCGTCTTATGCCGTGCTGATGTGCTGAACTCCTCCGTCCTGAAAAGGTAATAATAAACCTGTTTAAACCAATTATAGTGAGAGTCGACTTGTTTTCTGTTGCGAATACAGCGATCGATATGGCTACTAATTGTCTAACACGTGTGAATAGATCAGCGTCATGTGACGTCATATTGGCTACAAGAAAGATAGCTGCAAAGGGCCCTAGATTAAAATGGAGGGTTAAACAACGGCACTTCTAGTCAACGCAGTGCTTTGAGAGCGGATTTCATAGGCTTAAAAAAAATGTTGTTTTCTCCAATCTCTTATGCTGCTAGGTTGTAATTGGGAAATAAAGATTCCACTTGCTTAAAAATGTCTGTAACTGCTAACAAATCGACAAAAATCGCGCATTATAGGTCTAAGAAATCCACTCTTAACAGCATTGTCTTCAGTAAGACGCCCTTCTTTTTTCCCCTCCAGTGACCCTTGCAGCTATCCCAGTTACTGGCTCCAGCATAGAGTTATATACAATAACACAACGTCACTGCCCTATAATTACCCCTCCTAAGAATACAATCCAAACACCCAAATGATTTCTTGGCCGCGGTTCCACGACGCGTATGCAACCATAAAACCAGTGGTCGCTTGCATTTCTAGATTTGTTGCCTCAACCCCCCCCCATACATGTTTTGATCAACTGCGTTGGATGGCATGGCGGCGCACACCTCTCAATTAAAGACGAGCCCACTACGATTCTTCAATCGGTTTCATTTTAAACTGCAAGTTTAATTAAACACTGGTGAACTGAATCAATATTAAAAATATTCAGCACCGTTTGGCAGTTTTACGATACGGGAAGCCTCCAACCCGTTTAGACTCGGCGTTTTAAAAATTTCATTTATCCGACTGCGACGTTGGCAGATCGCACAACTGATAAGGCTGAAATATCTAGATAGCACAGTCATTGCCCAAAACTAGCTTTATGAATTTGCGCCCACCCACCCTCCCCTGACAAAAACAAATGTCATACAGTAGAAGTTGTTTTAAATAATTCTCCTTCCCCCTCCAAAAAAAATACTAAGCATTAAAGTCATGAACGATTATCCAAACAAGTAGCCCAAGTCTACGCTAATTTCGCATGCCGACATGACTCCACAAGCTTGTTATCCAGTTCGTACGTTATGAGATCAGTGTGGCCGCCTGCCTACGTCAGTGGTTTGTAGCATAAGTTGAGGAAGTTGCCAGTCATTGGTCAGTTGGTGGTGACATCAGCCACTGATGAAGGCTACATAGTTCCCAGTAGTTGGTCGTGGATGGATGACGTCAGTCGGCTGAAGAAAAAATAACGAACCTCGTACGTTTGCTCGGAACAAAAATCTTTGATTATTTCTTGTAGAGGATTTTCCCAACGGATTCGACCCATTTTCGAACTTAGACCTAGCAATGTGCCATAGAATGTGTGTGCAAAATTTGACAGAAATCCGATAATTCGTTAAAACGTTATAGCGCGAACACAGAGACAGACACCCAGACAGACAGACAAACCGTTCGCATAAGAGTCTAATCGACTCTAATAACGAACTGAGTTATGGCTTATGTTTAGTTGATAAAAGCTGAATATCAGTAGCGGTCAAGCACGATTACGGATTTTTCCACTGGTCTTAACTAACGTGTTATCAAAAATGGTTAGACATAGCCTAATGTCATACAATCGACGTGGGTTTATCGTTGCTGCCGGAATCCCGATAGCGGTGCCCGTCCAAGATGGGTGCTAGTAAATTGTTTTCATTAACCATGCCCTTATCTTATGTTTATATAGGGTGTATCACGAAACCAGTTACAGTGCCATAACTCCAGAAGTAATGAAGATAGCTTAATGCAGTAAAAAATTGACTGACAAATTCGCATGTGGACAATCCAATGCCAATCTGTTCAACTTTGTGGGGTCGCCTCAAGGGGGGTTTCTTGGGGGCAAAGGGGCGTTTTAAAAAAATTTCAAATGGGAAGGGGGGAATCGAGTGATACATCATTTAAAAGGTCTTGTCAAACCAAGAAACTTCTGAAGGAAAATTTTTTTGATATTGTCAATCAGTGAGGGGGGGGGGCAGCCAAACCAAAAAGGCAACAATGGAGTGGAAAATCTTTTACATCATTCATTGGATACAAGTTTTTAGCCAAACTAGTGTTGAGTCTGCCGACCCCCCCCCCCCTCACCATCGGGGGAGAGGAGGGACGGACGCTTGTTCGACCATAGCAAATAAAACAAAATCGGGTACCACTATGGCATTGGCCAAGCTACATTTTCTGCAGACATAATTAAAGGTTTTATTATAGTGTAACATGAAATCTGTGACACTGCCATAACTCGAGAAAAAATGAAGATGTTGTAATTCGTATGTCTTTTTTGTAACATTAGGTTTCTTTAATTTTTACGTACGACCTGTAGAGGGGCAATACTAGTCGAATTCAACCCAGTCCAAATCATTTTAAAAGATCTGTGGAGGGTTTAAATAATGACACTGTAAAGCTTACTGTTGAGATACGTAGTCAGGGAACATACTAACATAGTCATACGTAGTCAGGGAA